>JAEIFQ010000416.1:0-13809 GCA_018904025.1 Zaprionus vittiger | reverse complement strand
TATCTATTGAAACGTATTCAAAGATATTTCCCCACGGTGCCATTTTGAGATGATTGATTTTATATATACCGGCCTGCATTTCAAGCCTTTGGAAAAATTGATCTAAATCAAGGACTCCATTAGTATATAAATCATTGACATCATATCTTGCATTAATCTTTTTTCTATGTTTAAAGAAACATATCATATTTTTTACTTGCAAGGTCACTACTTTACGTACCTCGTCATTATTGATGACTTGGTATACGTTAGGCATTGAAGCTGTTTCTATTGATTGCGTATGCAATTCAGATTTGTTTGTTTCTCCTGCGCAGGATTTTTGTCTACTTTGTTTCCTGGTAGTGACTTTCAGGACTTTATGTTGCATGTCTTTGAGTTCTTTTATATTTATACGCGAAAGTGCGTCTGCTACGAAATTATCTTTTCCCTTTAAGTATTCTACAGTGAAGTCGTATTCTTCAAGCTCTAGCCGCATGCGAGTTAATTTAGAACTGGGATTAGTCATAGAAAATAGATATGTTAATGGTCTGTGGTCTGTTTTAATTGTGAAATGTTTTCCATAAATATATGGTCTAAAATGGGTGATTGCCCAATGAATTGCAGCTAACTCTTGTTCCGTAGTACTCTTATTGCTTTCCCCTTTTGTAAATGAACGTGATGCATAAGCTATTGGGAGCTGAATCCCGTCACGATTCTGGGTAAGAACCGCTCCGCAAGCTTGTTTACTAGCATCCGTTATAATGCAAAATTCTTTGCGAAAATCAGGATATTGTAATAATGTGGGGTGCATAAGTTTTTCTTTAAGGTGTTCGAATGCTCTTTGGCATTCGCTTGACCATTCAAAAGGGACATTCTTTTTACATAATCTGGTTATGTGTCGTGAATCTGGCTGGCAGAAGAATTGTATTGTTTGCCAGCGCTATATGTTATTGGAATGTATATTGGATAATTTAAATTTTGGGGTCTAATTATAAACCAGTCTTCACTTGGTTTGAAATCTAGTTGGCAATTGAATTTTTTGATAAAATCAATGCCTATTATTCCGTCGCATGGTATTGAAAAATGTGAGTCTACCAAATGGAAGTTATGTGGAATAATATATTTTGTAGATTGAAATTCTACGAAGGTTGTCCCTTGAGATTTTATAACACCTTGGCCTATGCCTTGGATGTTTATTATTTTTTCATTCTGAATTTTAAAGTTATCTGAATTTACTTTTAAAAGTGAAATATCTGCACCAGTATCAATGAGAAATGTTAATTTATTTTGAGTTGAATGATTGTAGAAGGTTACGAATATATTAAGACTGTAATTGATGGAATGAACTTTCGCATTTATTGATTGTTTCCTAAAGGGATCTGTGAGTTTTCCGACGAATTTTGTGTCAGTCTCAAATTGTGACTATTATTTCCCTGGTTGGAGTTACCTCGTCCTCTACCTAGGTTTTGACCTCGTCTTCCTCCACGGTTGTTATAATTGTTATTATTGTTATTTCGGTTATAATTGTTGTGGTTGCCGTTTCTGCCACGATTATAACCTCGGCCTCCTCTATTATTGTTATTTGCACCTCGTCGATAATAGAGTACAGTGTTACTCTGACCTGTTATCTCCGTGCAACTGTTTACAAATTTGGAAATGGCATCATTCATGTTTGTGAATGTACCTGCTTGCATGATGAGTTTTACTCTATCAATGGAGCAATTTTGCGTCATGGCCTTCACAGCTGTTGTAGTGCTGTATTTTTTAGCAAGGGATTGGCTTAAACCTTCACTGATATAGGCACCTACAAGGGCCTTTGTCAGTTTTTCCACCTCTTGGGTGTATTGATTAGCCGTTTTATTCTTCTGTTGAAGATTGAGAAGCTTGGCAGATATAACTTCTACCGATTCTCCATTTACTGCACTTGACAGTTGTGTAATGATTGCAGCAATTGTCTGCTCATTACTGATAAGATTCGTCGCATGGCCTTTAAGTTTAGTTTTTATAAGGCTTATCGCTGCTAATTCATGCGTGCTTATTAATGTTTCTAGTAGACCTAGAGCATCTATAAAACTTTGTAAGTTTTCGTGCTTACCATCAAACTCTGGTAGCAGAGATGTGGCTACTCTGATAAAATCTATTAATGTTTGCTCCATTATTATTTTTGGCTTACTTTCAATTCGATCACTTCCTTCTAGTGTTTCAATATCACTATCGGATTCAGCGTCGCTAGATTGAATGGATTCGTCTAGTTCTTTGAATTGGTCGGAATCAAGTTCCACCAGTTGACTTAGACTTTCAGGTATGTTAATAAGAATATGTCTTCTTTTCCTGATATTTTTTAATCTTGTGTTTAGGGATTTTATTACCTTTTGACACTTATTATTGTTCTCAGCTGTAAGTCTATCTGCATGTTTATTCACTAAAGTGACTATGTTATTATATTCTCTGACTATTATTTCTATGTGATTTTTTAATGTATCTACTTTTAATACTGCGTCTTTATTTATGCATTTATATGATTTATCAAATTTGTTTCGAAAATCATCTATATGTTTCGCTATATCATTCCATTCCATTCTTGGATTGATTTATAGCTTTTCCTTTGTAATTCTAATCTATGTGGTTTGCACATGATCGTGTAATTTTTCTTGAAAAATTGAAATGTATGTAATCAATGAAACGTTTGAGAAAAGAAAATAATAAATTTATGAAGAAAAAAATTATTTTTTTTCTTCCGAAAATCAAAATGCATGAAATTTGTTTTTAAATTGCCATGTAGTATTTTAATGTAGTATTTTAAAGTGTAGTATTTTAAATGGTATTTTAAAGTGTACTAAATGTAATTATATATATATTTAAGGATATGCAATATGCATATAAGTTATGTACATGGAATGTCATTTAAATGTCATTCTATTTGTCTGCATGTCTGCAATGTAGACGAATATGTAATGTGTATATAAATCATATACAAGAAGTGTCATTCAAATGTCATTATGTTTTTCTTGCATGTCTCCAATGTAGACAAATATGCAATTTGTATATAAGTCATAATGTCATTTGAATGTCAATGTCTGTCTTGCAGCTGCATTTGCTACTACTGTACTTTTTGGAACTGCTATTCTAGCTTTGTTGTTCTCTTTTGCTCTTCGCGGTACCGTATAAGCGTACCGTTTTATGTGTAGAGTTTTATGTGGCGATGCTCAAATGCGAGCGAAATGATGCGAGCAACACGCCGAAAAACAACGGTTCTTTTTCCCTGAGTCTGAAAAATGCTTTTGCTTTTAGATTTACAGTACGGTACAGTACCGTATTTGTATTTGTATATACATATATGAGAAAATGATAGATTTAGGGAATGTGGTTGGCTCACAATTCGTTTTACAATTTTTAAGAAAAACACCTCCAACCACATTTGTTAGTTATAGCCTATCAGCAATTAGTATTTTCCAAGCAGCGGTTACCCGCCTCGGCTTCAATTTTGCCTTAATATTAGAGCAAATTGGGGCAATTGCGTATTGCGGATTTGCGGATTGCGGATTTTTGTCTACTTTGTTTCCTGGTAGTGACTTTCAGGACTTTATGTTGCATGTCTTTGAGTTCCTTTATATTTATACGCGAAAGTGCGTCTGCTACGAAATTATCTTTTCCCTTTAAGTATTCTACAGTGAAGTCGTATTCTTCAAGCTCTAGCCGCATGCGAGTTTATTTAGAACTGGGATTAGTCATAGAAAATAGATATGTTAATGGTCTGTTTTAATTGTGAAATGTTTTCCATAAATATATGGTCTAAAATAGGTGATTGCCCAATGAATTGCAGCTAACTCTTGTTCCGTAGTACTCTTATTGCTTTCCCCTTTTGTAAATGAACGTGATGCATAAGCTATTGGGAGCTGAATCCCGTCACGATTCTGGGTAAGAACCGCTCCGCAAGCTTGTTTACTAGCATCCGTTATAATGCAAAATTCTTTGCGAAAATCAGGATATTGTAATAATGTGGGGTGCATAAGTTTTTCTTTAAGGTGTTCGAATGCTCTTTGGCATTCGCTTGACCATTCAAAAGGGACATTCTTTTTACATAATCTGGTTATGTGTCGTGAATAATCGGCGAAGTTTTCAATAAATCGACGGTAATAGTTGCAGAATGCTACAAATCGTCTTGCGCTATCCGCGTCATGAGGAACGGGATAATTTTTGATGACGTCATATTTTTTGTCATCTGGCAATACTCCTTTGTCTGTGCATTTGTGACCTAGGAATGTTACTTCATGCATGAAAAATTAACATTTTTCCGGATGCAACTTTAGGTTATATTTCCTACATACATTAAAAACATCAGTAAGGTTTTTAATCATGTGTTTTTCGGAACATCCTATCACCATTAAGTCATCCATATAAAGGAATGCCTGAGAAGGTTCTAAACCTGAGAATGATATTGTCATCATTCTCTGAAATGAATTTGGTGCTATTTTCAGACCAAAAGGTAATCGCGTGAAGCGATATGAGCCATTGCTCGTTGAAAAAGATGTTATGTTTCTTGAGTTTTCTTCAAGTTCTATCTGATGGAACCCTGACATTAAGTCAAGGCATGAAAAGTACTTAGCTCGACCTAGTTGATCCAAAATATCATCAATTCTAGGGAGTGGAAATTTGTCAGAAAGAAGTTTTTTATTAATTTGACGATAGTCGACTACTAATCGCCATTTCTTTTGATCTGAATTTGGTAATGATTTTTTCGGAACTAACAAGAGTGGACTGTTGTATTCAGATACAGACGGTTCTATGATTTTGTCGTTTATTAATTTCTCTACCTGTTTTTTGATTTCTTCCATATGGCTATGCGGGCTTCTGTAGTTCTTTATATAAATGGGTTCATCATCTTTAAGTCTTAATGTTTGTTTATAAAAATTGCTAGTTGATATTGGTTCAGTTTCCAGTCCGAACACATCACTATACTTTGTGCATAATTCAGTTAACTGATTTTTAAATTGTTCTGGAAAATTTTTCTTTAGTAATGAAAGTACTTTTTCGCTTCTATCTTCTAGCTTAGAGCTATGAATGTCGTAATCTTTAAGGTTTTCATATTTGACATTGTTTACCTTGACCATTTGGTCGAAATTAGTGGTATTTAGAAGTCGAATGTACACATGTTTGGATGCTGCTATTGTATTTGCAACATAAATTCCATTGTGTATTTCCTGATTTGGAATAAATATGTAGTCATCTACAATATCAATGTCTATTTTTCGAATTACTTGTGATCTGGCTGGCAGAAGAATTGTATTGTTGCCAGCGCTATATGTTATTGGAATGTATATTGGATAATTTAAATTTTGGGGTCTAATTATAAACCAGTCTTCACTTGGTTTGAAATCTAGTTGGCAATTGAATTTTTTGATAAAATCAATGCCTATTATTCCGTCGCATGGTATTGAAAAATTTGAGTCTACCAAAAATGGAAGTTATGTGGAATAATATATTTTGTAGATTGAAGTTCTACGAAGGTTGTCCCTTGAGATTTTATAACACCTTGGCCTATGCCTAGGGTGTTTATTATTTTTTCATTCTGAATTTTAAAGTTATCTGAATTTACTTTTAAAAGTGAAATATCTGCACCAGTATCAATGAGAAATGTTAATTTATTTTGAGTTGAATGATTGTAGAAGGTTACGAATATATTAAGACTGTAATTGATGGAATGAACTTTCGCATTTATTGATTGTTTCCTAAAGGGATCTGTGAGTTTTCCGACGAATTTTGTGTCAGTCTCACATTGTGACTATTATTTCCCTGGTTGGAGTTACCTCGTCCTCTACCTAGGTTTTGACCTCGTCTTCCTCCACGGTTGTTATAATTTTATTATTGTTATTTCGGTTATAATTGTTGTGGTTGCCGTTTCTGCCACGATTATAACCTCGGCCTCCTCTATTATTGTTATTTGCACCTCGTCGATAATAGAGTACATTGTTACTCTGACCTGTTATCTCCGTACAAATTTGGAAATGGCATCATTTATGTTTGTGAATGTAGCTGCTTGCATGATGAGTTTTACTCTATCAATGGAGCAATTTTGCGTCATGGCCTTCACAGCTGTTGTAGTGCTGTATTTGTTAGCAAGGGATTGGCTTAAACCTTCACTGATATAGGCACCTTCAAGGGCCTTTGTCAGTTTTTCCACCTCTTGGGTGTATTGATTAGCCGTTTTATTCTTCTGTTGAAGATTGAGAAGCTTGGCAGATAAAACTTCTACCGATTCTCCTTTTACTGCACTTGACAGTTGTGTAATGATTGCAGCAATTGTCTGCTCATTACTGATAAGATTCCTCGCATGGCCTTTAAGTTTAGTTTTTATAAGGCTTATCGCTGCTAATTCATGCGTGCCTATTAATGTTTCTAGTAGACCTAGAGCATCTATAAAACTTTGTAAGTGCTTACCATCAAACTCTAGTAGCAGAGATGTGGCTACTCTGATAAAATCTATTAATGTTTGCTCCATTATTATTTTTGGCTTACTTTCAATTCGATCACTTCCTTCTAGTGTTTCAATATCACTATCGGATTCAGCGTCGCTAGATTGAATAGATTCGTCTAGTTCTTTGAATTGGTCGGAATCAAGTTCCACCAGTTGACTTAGACTTTCAGGTATGTTAATAAGAATACGTCTTCTTTTTCTGATATTTTTTAATCTTGTGTTTAGGGATTTTATTACCTTTTGACACTTATTATTGTTCTCAGCTGTAAGTCTATCTGCATGTTTATTCACTAAAGTGACTATGTTATTATATTCTCTGACTATTATTTCTATGTGATTTTTTAATGTATCTACTTTTAATACTGCGTCTTTATTTATGCATTTATATGATTTATCAAATTTGTTTCGAAAATCATCTATATGTTTCGCTATATCATTCCATTCCATTCTTGGATTGATTTATAGCTTTTCCTTTGTAATTCTAATCTATGTGGTTTGCACATGATCGTGTAATTTTTCTTGAAAAATTGAAATGTATGTAATCAATGAAACGTTTGAGAAAAGAAAATAATAAATTTATGAAGAAAAAAATTATTTTTTTGGAACTGCTATTCTAGCTTTGTTGTTCTCTTTTGCTCCTCGCGGTACCGTTTAAGCGTACCGTTTTATGTGTACAGTTTTATGTGGCGATGGTCAAATGCGAGCGAAATGATGCGAGCATCACGCCAAAAACTACGGTTCTTTTTCCCTGAGTCTGAAAAAATGCTTTTGCTTTTGCTTTTAGATTTACAGTACGGTACAGTACCGTACGGTGTATTTGTATATACATATATGAGAAAATGATAGATTTAGGGAATGTGGTTGGCTCACAATTCGTTTTACAATTTTTAAAAAAAATACCTCCAATCACATTTGTTAGTTATAGCCCATCAGCAATTAGTATTTTCCAAGCAGCGGTTACCCGCCTCGGCTTGAATTTTGCCTTAATATTAGAGCAAATTGGGGCAATTGCGTTAAATCAGCCCGTTTGCGTTATTTCGCATCATTGCGAAAATATATTATTTTCCCAAACGCTCTTGTAGCGTTGTCGGTTGGCATGTTAAAGTTGAGGTGACGCTCTTCGCAGCGGTTGCCTTGATGGTGTTATTTCTTGGCAAATTGGGGCATGTGCAAATTATGCAGCCCGTTTGCGTTTCTTCGCACTTTTGCGAAGCTCTTCCTCGATGTCTTCGAGACGCTCTATGTAGCGTTGCCGGGCTGCTTCCTCCTTTGCCGACTTGATCATGTCTTTGATCAGTCGCCGTTGCTGAAGAAGTTTTATTCTGCGGCCACTCCTTTTATGTTTTTTGACTTGCTTGGGTTCCCGCCTGGCCCTGTACTCATCAATTGTGAGTGGGCGCGATCCATACGCTGGGTTGGCCTCCAATTCCTCTTGCATAGTGGGTCTATCTGTTTGCGGAGTCGGCTCGGCCAAAAGAAATTGTGGCTCCTCTGCCATCAGTTGAGTTTTAATGTGTTTTGCCAGTTTCCGTTATTTTGGCTCTTTTGTTGTTGCTGTTTTGCAACAGGAGCTGCTGCTCTTCTTAATTTCTTTTTATCTTTATTACGGTCGGTTATTATTAGTCACGGTCGCCATGTGGTAGCTGATGAAAGTATTATTTTAATTTGTTCACTTTAAGATTTGAATATTTGGCGCTTTGCCGAAACATGTCTTTATTAATCGCTTGTCACATTCAGAGTGATCTTGCAGTGCTGCAGTTAGGCACAGCTAACCTGCACATGCTTAATATATGTTAAACTCATTAGGCTATATTAAACTCATTAGGCTATGTTATGTTAATTTAGTATTTATTATTAGTATTATGTTATTATATGTATTATGTATGACAAGGTGTCATAACATTGAAGGTGGTATGCTACACCTCCCTTTTTAAAATGGTAGAGGACCTATAGTGTCCACTATCACTCTGTCGAAAGCATGTTCAGGGGTTTCAGTTAAGATCATTGGGGTCTTTGTATGCGTCGTTGTTTTTGACATTTGGCATTTTTGACATTTTTTAATGTAGTCTGTTATTTGTTTAGACATTCCTTTCCAAAAATAATGTCTTTTGACCTTGGACAAGGTTTTTGCAATGCCTGTATGAGCTCCTTGTAATGGATCATCATGTAGTGTAGACAAAATTGCTTCTTTTTCTTTTTCACTGTTTATTAAGGTCACCGGGTTGAGTAGCGCCACTCTTATTTTTGTTAATACTTTATTGCCCTTTTGTTTAAAATTATCTATTGAAACGTATTCAAAGATATTTCCCCACGGTGCAATTTTGAGATGATTGATTTTATATATACCGGCCTGCATTTCAAGCCTTTGGAAAAATTGATCTAAAGCAAGGACTCCATTAGTATATAAATCATTGACATCATATCTTGCATTAATCTTTTTTCCATGTTTAAAGAAACATATCATATTTTTTACTTGCAAGGTCATTACTTTACGTACCTCGTCATTATTGATAACTTGGTATACGTTGGGCATTGAAGCTGTTTCTATTGATTGCGTATGAAATTCAGATTTGTTTGTTTCTCCTGCGCAGGATTTTTGTCTACTTTGTTTCCTGGTAGTGACTTTCAGGACTTTATGTTGCATGTCTTTGAGTTCCTTTATATTTATACGCGAAAGTGCGTCTGCTACGAAATTATCTTTTCCCTTTAAGTATTCTACAGTGAAGTCGTATTGTTCAAGCTCTAGCCGCATGCGAGTTAATTTAGAACTGGGATTAGTCATAGAAAATAGATATGTTAATGGTCTGTGGTCTGTTTTAATTGTGAAATTTTTTCCATAAATATATGGTCTAAAATGGGTGATTGCCCAATGAATTGCAGCTAACTCTTGTTCCGTAGTACTCTTATTGCTTTCCCCTTTTGTAAATGAACGTGATGCATAAGCTATTGGGAGCTGAATCCCGTCACGATTCTGGGTAAGAACCGCTCCGCAAGCTTGTTTACTAGCATCCGTTATAATGCAAAATTCTTTGCGAAAATCAGGATATTGTAATAATGTGGGGTGCATAAGTTTTTCTTTAAGGTGTTCGAATGCTCTTTGGCATTCGCTTGACCATTCCAAAGGGACATTCTTTTTACATAATCTGGTTATGTGTCGTGAATAATCGGCGAAGTTTTCAATAAATCGACGGTAATAGTTGCAGAATGCTACAAATCGTCTTGCGCTATCCGCGTCATGAGGAACGGGATAATTTTTGATGACGTCATATTTTTTGTCATCTGGCAATACTCCTTTGTCTTTGCATTTGTGACCTAGGAATGTTACTTCATGCATGAAAAATTAACATTTTTCCGGATGCAACTTTAGGTTATATTTCCTACATACATTAAAAACATCAGTAAGGTTTTTAATCATGTGTTTTTCGGAACATCCTATCACCATTAAGTCATCCATATAAAGGAATGCCTGAGAAGGTTCTAAACCTGAGAATGATATTGTCATCATTCTCTGAAATGAATTTGGTGCTATTTTCAGACCAAAAGGTAATCGCGTGAAGCGATATGAGCCATTGCTCGTTGAAAAAGATGTTATGTTTCTTGAGTTTTCTTCAAGTTCTATCTGATGGAACCCTGACATTAAGTCAAGGCATGAAAAGTACTTAGCTCGACCTAGTTGATCCAAAATATCATCAATTCTAGGGAGTGGAAATTTGTCAGAAAGAAGTTTTTTATTAATTTGACGATAGTCGACTACTAATCGCCATTTCTTTTGATCTGAATTTGGTAATGATTTTTTCGGAACTAACAAGAGTGGACTGTTGTATTCAGATACAGACGGTTCTATGATTTTGTCGTTTATTAATTTCTCTACCTGTTTTTTGATTTCTTCCATATGGCTATGCGGGCTTCTGTAGTTCTTTATATAAATGGGTTCATCATCTTTAAGTCTTAATGTTTGTTTATAAAAATTGCTAGTTGATATTGGTTCAGTTTCCAGTCCGAACAGATCACTATGTGCATAATTCAGTTAACTGATTTTTAAATTGTTCTGGAAAATTTTTCTTTAGTAATGAAAGTACTTTTTCGCTTCTATCTTCTAGCTTAGAGCTATGAATGTCGTAATCTTTAAGGTTTTCATATTTGACATTGTTTACCTTGACCATTTGGTCGAAATTAGTGGTATTTAGAAGTCGAATGTACACATGTTTGGATGCTGCTATTGTATTTGCAACATAAATTCCATTGTGTATTTCCTGATTTGGAATAAATATGTAGTCATCTACAATATCAATGTCTATTTTTCGAATTACTTGTGATCTGGCTGGCAGAAGAATTGTATTGTTGCCAGCGCTATATGTTATTGGAATGTATATTGGATAATTTAAATTTTGGGGTCTAATTATAAACCAGTCTTCACTTGGTTTGAAATCTAGTTGGCAATTGAATTTTTTGATAAAATCAATGCCTATTATTCCGTCGCATGGTATTGAAAAATTTGAGTCTACCAAAAATGGAAGTTATGTGGAATAATATATTTTGTAGATTGAAGTTCTACGAAGGTTGTCCCTTGAGATTTTATAACACCTTGGCCTATGCCTAGGGTGTTTATTATTTTTTCATTCTGAATTTTAAAGTTATCTGAATTTACTTTTAAAAGTGAAATATCTGCACCAGTATCAATGAGAAATGTTAATTTATTTTGAGTTGAATGATTTATTTATTTATTTATTTATTTATTTATTTAATGTCAACTAAGCCAGTCGACTTGAAAAATTCGATTATTATATTTACATTAAAATTAGATAAAATTAAGATTAAAAATATAAAAAAATTTTAAAATTTATTAAGATTATATATTTTTTAAATTTAGGCTGGGGAATATAAAACAAGAATTAACGATCCAGCATTTGCTGCAAAGGATTGGGGAAAACCCAGTAAAACCCAATCAGATCGGAAGATTAATGTTAGTTATTAGGATGAAGAGTTAATTCATTAAGGATAGACAATTTAACAGAGTGGAGGGAGGACTCTGAGTTGAAAACTCTAGACAGTCTATTGTAGTCAGCACAGAGAACTCGGAAAGGGTCATGCAAGCTGTAATTATTAGGACAAAAGGCTAAAGAAAGTGGCCTAAAATTACGAGTAACTCTAGAAGGAATACAGAAATTGATTAGGTTAAGTAGAGTGGGGGAATCTATATCGTACTTTATTAGTTTTACGATAAACATAACACCTAACATAATACGACGGTTAGTTAAAGAAGGTAGGTTAATGAGAAGGAGTCTACTAGGATATGGTGGTAAGTCTACACCCGAAACCCAATTAAAACTACGCAAGGCAAAGAGTAGAAACTGCTTTTGAACAGACTCAATTCTATCTTGGTGAATATGGTATTGCGGCGACCACACGCAAGACCCATATTCAAGAATTGGACGAACAAGAGAGGTATAAAGCAACTTTGTCGTATAAGGATCTTCGAATTCTTTGGCCCATCTTTTGATGAACCCAAGTAGTCGAAATGCCTTATTGACAATTTGTGTTATGTGACGATCAAATTTCAATTTATGATCAAAAAGGATACCTAAATCCATTACTTCAGATATTCTTAAGAGTGGGGTTAAGTTAAGATTATAGTTGATGACATGATAGTTACCTCTGTAAAATGACATAACCTTGCACTTCAGACAGTTTAGATGTAGTAGATTATGTCTACACCAAGCAAAAAACAAATCAAGATCTGTTTGAAGAAGGTTATTTATAGGATCACTATGTGTCAAACAGAGTTTCACATCATCAGCATACATAAGAATGTTAGAGTGAAGAAGTATAGAAGGAAGATCGTTAATAAAAAGGTTAAATAGCAAAGGCCCAAGGTGGCTACCCTGAGGAACACCAGAAGTGACTAAGATCGGCTTAGAAAGACAGTTTTTAAAAAGAAACTCGTTGATACCTATTAGTTAAATAATCGGAAATCCACAAAAGGAGCTTTTGAGGAAAACCAATCAAATTTAACTTATGGATTAAGAGTCTATGATTTACGGAGTCAAATGCTTTACTGAAGTCAGTATAGACCACATCAGTTTGCATTTTGTTCCGAAATCCTAAATTAATGTGAGAGGAAAATTCTAAAAGATTAGAAGCTGTAGATCTTGCCTTAATAAACCTATGTTGACGGGGTGAAATTATAGATTTACACATAAAAGTTAACTGAGCCGTAAAATTTTTTTCAAAAATTTTAGGAATAGCGGACAATTTGGAAATACACCTATAGTTCTTCACATCATGGTTAGAGCCACTTTTGTGAAGAGGAATGGAAAAAGAGTTTTTCCAAATAGGTGGAAAATAACTATTTGCTAGTGACAAGTCAAGCAGCTTATGAATTGGCTTAAGAATTGAATCAGCACAATATCTAAGCACACATGCTGGAACTCCGTCAGGGCCAGGAGAGAAAACGGGTTTTATCGATTTAAGATCACTAAGTAAAAACGTTTCATCAATAGAAGGACAGAAGAGAGTGTTAAAATTTTGTATAATATAAGGGTATGGATGTAATGGGAAACTATTAGGTTCAGTTGAATAAGTTGATTGAAAAAAGTCTGCAAACAAATCGGCGGCAGCCTGATCATCAGTTGCTTCCTTATTTTCATATGATAGTACAGAAGGAAATCTACTTGATTTACGTTTTAAATTGACAAAGTTGTAAAACTGCTTTGGGTCCTGAGCAAACTGCAAACGGCAGCGACACAAATACTTTTTATAACAATTGGCATTCAAAGCAATAAAGTTTGCTCTTGCAACAGTATAACGCGTAAAATCAGAAGGATTACAAGTAATTTTAAATTTTTTAAAATACCGGGATTTCAAATTTTTCAACCTTACTAGCTCACGTGAAAACCAAGGAGGCCTGTTGGACTTTACAGGAAAAGTAACAGGAACACATTGATAAAAAAATGAGTTCATAGAGGAATAAAAAAATGAAATGCATGTATTTAGATCAGAGCATGAATAAAGAGATGACCAATCATGTTCCAAAATTAAATAATTCAATTTTTCAAAATCGGTCTTACGGAAACAACGTGATTTTACTTTAGGGGAAATAGTTGCAGTTTGCGTAGAACTCGGCATAGTTAGAACCAGGTCTAATGTAGGATGATAGGGATCTTCGGGAAGAACTAAGGGATTGATTCTAGAGATAGAATTAACTAGAATGTCGGAAGAGAAAACTAAATCAAGCATTCTACCACTACAATTAGGAATAATATTTAGTTGATAAAGAGATAGCTCCGAAAGGCCACTTAAAAAAGAATTAAATAAAGTAGGCACCAATATATCAGATTGAGAAGACCAAGTAACTT
>JAEIFQ010000413.1:0-51794 GCA_018904025.1 Zaprionus vittiger | reverse complement strand
GACACAGGCAGACACAGACAGACACAGACAGACACACGCAGACACACACAGACAGGGAGGCTTTTATTATTATCACGAATCATCGAATATCGATGCTAGTGTTATTATAGTGAGCGACCTTGTGCGTGTGGCGTTGCCAGATCGACGGTGCAATAATATTTACGTTCCGACCGTTGGGCGTGAATTCAAATTCAAATTTGAACTTAAAATTCAAATTTGTTTCTGAAACGCTTTTTTTTGCGGTGCGATCATTTTTGCGCTGAGACCTTTTGGCGCTAAATTCAAGTTTGAATTAAAATTCGGATATGTTTCCGATACGCCCATTAAATATATAATACAAATTCAAACTCAAATTTGAATTTAAGTTTATGTTATAATTTTAATTTTAATATTTTAATTTTTATATTTTAATTTTAATCAAAATTGATAAATTTTTGGAGTGGGCCACCTGGGCATTGCCCCCAACGGCGACGACCCATTTAAAAAGAGCTCTAGGATGTCGAGGTCTCCCACTAGAGGTGTGGAAATTTCGATGCAGGGCGTTGGTATCCCTGCGCCAGCGGTTGTGAGTGTACAAAAGGTACCCCATACAACGGCGGAAATCTCCTCCCAAGTCGCCAATACCGCCACTTGACCTGTCGGCGTACAAAGATGAAGGCTTGCGAAGCATTTTAGAAATTATGAGTTATGTGCATATTTACAGCTGCTATGCGCCACCTAGTGACAGCCTGCCTGGGCGAGCGAATGGGGCAGTCGCGTCTCCAACTCCAGAGGGCGAGACGTGACTGACTCCATGATTCTGTTCGACCTGGTCCTGCTGAATGACGGCCGCAAGCCGACATTCAACAACGACAAGGGCACGTCATATATTGATGTTACCTTCGTCAGCAGAGGCTTAGTAGCGAACACAATTGGACAGTCTCCGATGAGATAACGTTGAGCGACCATGATCTGATCACCTTTTGCGTGCGACCAATGGGAGCGGTGCGCAGCTTGCGGAGGAACTCACTCGGTCAAGCTTGGGATGCTAGGAAGTTTGATAATGATATGCTGTCATATCAAATCGAATCCCTAACCATCTCAACCGGCCATGCGGAGACAATGGCGCGCTAATCTTATGAAGCTGCTGGTATCAACTTGCGATGCTACGATGCCGAAAAAAAGCAGGGTAAAGCGAAAGCCTCCTGTCCACTGGTGGAATGACTCTTTACACCAGCTTCGTTTGGAATGCCACAGGTCTAGGAGACGAGCGCAACGAGCCAGAGGAGAGTCTAGCCACGCGGAATTTCTCCAGGCTTTCAGAGCCAAGCGTGCAGAGCTCAAAAAAGGTATATCGGCTGCTAAAGCGCGCGCCTTTAAGGACCTGTTTGAGAGCGTAGACGACGACCCCTGGGGTCTCGCCTACAAACTAGTAAGCAATAAGGTAAGAAAGAGAAAGGGTACTCCATCGGAAACCAATGATATGGCCAATCTTGTGGCGTAGATGTTCCCTGAGCAGACGACGTTATGGCAGCCACTACAAGATACCCCTGCGCATACATTCCCTTGCGTATCAGTAAGCGAAGTAGTCGAGCCAGCAAAGCGTATAAAGGCCAATAAAGCTCCTGACCTGGATGGAATTCCGGGAGTGGTTGTAAAGGCGGTGGCGATGGCGCGACCCGAAATATTCAGTTACACTTTTCGGCAGTGCCTCGTGGATGGGGTCTTTCCTAAGCGGTGGAAAAGTCAAAAGCTCGTACTATTGCCGAAAGGTAAGGGGCAAGCACAAGGTGCAGGCAACTACCGCCCACTATGTATGCTGGACATAGTAGGTAAGCTATTCGAGCGCATTCTGTATGCTCGCATAGAGGCAATAACGGAGAGCCCCAATGGCCTGAGTAGACATCAGTACTGTTTGATGTTGCAGATATAGACAAGAAAGCTCTCGATAGTGACAGATGGCTTGGCGGTAGGAAGGAGTACTGCGCAATCGTCACGGTGAACGTGAAGAACGCCTTCAACACTGCAAGATGGCCTACAATTCTAAGTGCTATTCACAATATGGGTATCCAGGAGTATCTGATATTAGTGGTAGGAAGCTATTTTAGGGACCGTGTCCTCTGGTTCGACACGGAAGCTGGCCCGAGAAGCTACCGAAGTTCCTGTGGAACATTATGTACGATGGGATCTTGGGCATCAGCAAGACCATTGGATCTGAGCTGCACTGCTTTGCAGATGACGTGGCAATAGCAGCGGTCGCCAAAACACTGATAGAGTTACAGGCAAAGTGCAACGCGACTATTAGATCGACCATCGACTGGCTGGAGAAAGTCGGTCTAAAAATCGCGGCGCACAAGACCGCGGTTGTCCTGCTGAGCAGCAAGAAAGCTGTGGAGACTCTGCAGGTCTCAGTTAATGGGATCCAGGTGACTTCAGCGGGATCACTAAAGTACCTGGGTGTCCTTGTAGACCACAGGATCTCATTTAAGGATCACGCAATCTATGCTATCAGGAAGGCAGGGATCACATCTGCTTCATTGGCAAGGCTCTATTTCGGTTTCGCCATGTAGATTCAGCCCAGTGCCTCTACTGTACCGACGCTGTGGAAACAGTGGAACATGTCCTTATGCATGTTCCCGGTTTTCTTTGGAGAGAGATCAGCTAGGGTCTCTGTCTGGAGTGCCGCTCAGCCCAAGAGGGCTGTTCTCTGCCATGTTGGCGAACAAAGATACTTGGGACTTGGGGCATGCTATACAATTAAGGAGACTTATCCCTGTGTGGTGGCGGGGCTAGAATACTACCTCAGTGGGCTCGGCTTGTCGTAAAAGGCGACTAAAGAGTTAAGGAGTCACGCTACATGCTAACGCATCTAAGACGGAGTGCTACCTGGCCTCACATCCTGCTCACCGTAGTATTACCTTGACTGGCAGTCCCGGTGAGTGCGTCAAGGACTGGTGAGTGTACGGAGGTTTTTGTTTAGTACGTAGGCATAAACCTATATTATCTATAGGTGTATGAATCGTGCAAGCCATCTTCGTATGGTATCTTACGAAGATTTAATTTTCCTCCAGTATATGTATATAAAAATAAAAAAAAGACACACATCAGACACAGACAGACACAGACAGACACAGACAGACACAGACAGACACAGACAGACACAGACAGACACAGACAGACACAGACAGACACAGACATACACAGACAGACACAGACAGACACAGACAGAGATTCTCCCTGAGGGAAGGAAAGCGCTCTAGAGAAGACAGAGGTGATCTATCGTTTCCTCCGCCTGCCCCCAAGTCAAAGGGCAAGATGGCGGCGAGACTGACTGCCGCGTTGACCCCAAAATCCGAAAATACCAAGGAGGGCACACCGAGACTGGAGGAAAACTGGAAAAAGGTGGAGAACCCGAAAAGCCGAAGGAGAAATGTAAAACCAGACGCTATTGTCGTAAAGGGCAAAGAGGGCACATCGTATGCTGAGATCCAGCGTTCTGTTAAGACAGAGCCTAAGCTGAAGAGCCTAGCGCAGCAGGTTAAGGGCATTCGGAAAACGGACAAGGGTGAACTACTTTTTGAGCTCAAAACGACAGCAGATCCCAACACGAGGACATTCAAAGAAGCAGTGCAGGCATTCCTGGGCCCCGAGACCGAGGTGCGTTCACTTAGTGAAATGGCAACTCTGGAGGTCAGAGATCTGGACGAGGTCACGACGACGGAGGAGCTCCTTGAAGCGTTGATACCGCAGTTCGGCGAAATCGGTGTGTATCCATCTTCAATCGTTTCCATCCGGAAAGCATACGGAGGCACTCAGACGGCAACAATGAAGCTCCATTCCAAACAAAGCAAGGTCAGAGTTGGATGGGTCATCTGCCGTATCCGGTGCAAGAGGTGATTCGAGTGCATGGAGTTCGGTCATATTGCTAGCCGCTGCACATGAGATGACTGCACTGGTCTCTGCTGCAAATGTGGCGAGAAGGGAAACAAGGCGAAGAGTTGCACTAATATACACAAGTGCATCCTATGCACCAGGAAAGGAGAAAAGGACACCAATTATCCAACCAACAGCAGCCGATGCCCTGGCATGGCATACATGGCAGCCGCGCAGGCTCCACGAAGCCAACAATGACGAGAATATATCAACTCAACCTTAACCACTGCGAAGCAGCTCACGACCTGCTAGAGCAGTCGGTAAGGTAGAGTATGATTGACGTTGCCATATTGAGCGAGCCGTACCGCAAAATGTCCGCCAATACGTGGGCTGGGGACATCTAAAAAAGGCGGCGGTATGGAGCTGGGGTCAGCCAGTAGCACAGATCCTGGATGTTCGTGCGCACGAAGACACATAAAAACCTGGCGATAGTCATCAAAATCCAAACGCGACCACACCAGACGCTACAAAATGGATACACTCGACATGGACGTCTTTCAGTGCATACTCGGCGACTTTTATGGCAGAGGGAACGCGGTGGCCAGAACCGAACAGCTCATGACGCAAATAGTGAGAGCGTGTGATGCTTCAATGAGCAAAACCGACATTGCCAGGGCACGGGCTGATTGCTTTCGAGCTAGACGTGCTTACTTACGAGGGCTCTTAGGCGCACCGAGCCCAGAGCCGAATCGCTCATGGAGATACTCAAATCCAAGAGGTTAACAGTCAAACGCTCAATAAAGTGCAGTAAGAGAAGAAGCTTCCTGGAGCTGTGCGATAAAGCAGACGCGGATCCCTGGAGATTGGCGTATAAGTTAACGATGAAGAGGCTGCACGTATTTAGACCGCCGACCCCATCATGCCCAACGCTAATGCGGGAAATCGTAAGGCATCTGTTCCCAGAGCATGGATTGGAAGCAGGAAGGACTCAGCACTCCACCATGGAATTTGACGAGGTCATCACGGATGAAGTCGCAAGTGTCGCTCGCAGGATCAAGCAAGGAAAAGCCCCGGGCCCAGATGGAATTCCAAGTGCCATTATTAGGACAGCCATGGAACTGCAACCAGTTCCAGGCGCTGGAAGAGACAGGAGCTCGTTCTGATTCCAATGGGAGGTAAACCACCACAGCACCCATCCGCATACAGGCCAATCTATCTCCTGGACACCTATGCGACCGTCTGAACAGAGCGATCGACGAATGCGCTGGCCTGTCACCCCTTCAATTCGAATTTCGTAAGACGCGATCTACTACGCAGGCAATCCAAGAAGTTACGGATCTTGCAGATAAAGCTATAGATGGGAGGAGATGGCTCGGGGGAACCAAACAGTACTGTTTGGTGGTTACCCTCGATATCCGGAATGCCTTCAATTCTGCTAGATTTGACAGGATCATGGAATCGCTAACCGCCAAGGGAATAAACCCGTACCTGATAAGGATACTGCGAAGTCCGGGAGACACCTTCTCGAGCTAGGTATAGGGCCTCTATTTCTAGGTCAATCGGAGGGATTCCCGCAAGTACATGGGCTGCATCTTCGGATATAGTTCTAAATCCTCTGATCAGTCTAAGGGCCAGTGTCCGAGATACTGCACGAGCGCTATCTAAGTAGGTCGCTCTATTCGTCACACACCTCCAGATGGGGGCTGCGTATAGAAGCGATGCTTTCGCGACCGCCACGAGCAGCCTCCTGGCCGGCATCCTGGGTCCTCCTATATTTGGCATTAGTCTTGCCACTGCTGCTGCTGACATCGCAGCCTTTCTGCTGGCGTATCTCGCATGTTCTTTAAACGACAGTCTATGGTCAAATATAACTCCAAGGTACTTCAGTGATCCTGCTGACTTTATTTGGGCTTCGTTAACCAAGACCTGTATACTCTCGACGGCCTTTCTGCTACTTAACAGCACAACTTCGGACTTGTGCGCAGCGATACTTAGACCGGCTTTCTCCAGCCAGTCAACCATTACCTAATCGCTGCATTGCTCTTGTCCTGAAGCTCCGATATTGTTTTGGCTACAACTGTTACGGCCACGTCGTCGGCAAAGCAGTAAAGCTCCACTCCACTGGGCTTGCTGATGCACAGTAGCCAGTCGTACATCATGTTCCACAGGATCGGTCCAAGTACCGGCCCTTGTGGGACACCTGCAGAGACGTAGTGTTTTCTTGGCCCGGCTTCAGTGTCGTACCATAGTATACGGTCCCTGAAATAGCTGCCAATAACTATCCTGAGGTATGTAGGTATACCCATGGATCGCCGACATCCGAGGATGTTTGGCCATCTCGCCGTATTGAAGTCATTTTTAACGTCCAGCGTGATGATGGCGCAGTACTCCTTGCTGCCTCGTAGCCATCTGTAACCGTCGAGAGCGGTCTTGGCCAGATCTCTTACGGCAGTGAGAGCGTCGAGCGTGCTTTTCCCTTTTCGGAAGCCATACTGGTGTCTTTGTAGGCCACCGGGACTCTCGGTTATCATATCGATGCGAGTGTACAAGATAAGTTCAAAAAGCTTTCCCTCGATGTCCAGCAAACATAATGGGTGGAAGCTGCCTGCAGCGTTTGTGGGTCCCTTTCCTTTCGGCAACAGCACCAATTTAATGTTTTTCCATCGAGATGGAAAGACGCTATCCAGCAGGCACTGTTGGAAGGTATCCCTGAATATTTCAGGTTTCGCCGTTGGAGCTGCCAAAACTACGGCTCCGAGGATACCATCAAGGCCAGGGGCTTTGTTGGGCTTTATCCTTTTTGCCGCATCGATTTGATTCATTGCATCGATTACGGCCCGTCCTCTGCTGTTGGATATCCGGCTTCCCCATTCTATTATCCAGGCGTTGAAGTCACCTGCAATGACCACAGGCTTGAGTCCTCTTGCATGCTGTACTAGCTTATCCAACAGTTCCTCGAAAAGGTCCGGACTGTCTGTGTCTGTCTGTGTGCGTCTGTGTGTGTCTGTGTGTGTCTGTCTGTGTCTGTATGTGTCTGTCTGTGTCTGTCTGTGTCTGTCTGTGTCTGTATGTTTCTGTCTGTGTTTGTCTGTGTCTGTCTGTGTATGTCTGCTTCGATTGCACAATCACGTGAGGTGCTTGTATTGCATCTTATTACAAACACTCTGTTGTATGGGTACGACCTCAGTAGCTTATGTGTGCTTTGGGGCAACAGATTGATTATTTTAAACAAAAGTCCATCCAGCCACACTCTGTCAAATGCCTGCGCGACGTCTAGAAAAATGGCTGTGCAATATTATCGATGTTCAAAAGCAGTACGAATTTCTGACGTGATTCGATTGACCTGTTCGATGGTTCCATGTTTTTCTCTGAAGCCAAATTGATGTGTTGGAATTGTGTTGTTTATTTTAAGATGAGGGCTAATTCGCAGGAGTAGCATTTTTTCAAACAAATTTGAGAGACAAGTTAGTAAGCTTATCGGTCTATATGATGATGGCTGCGTTTTATCTTTTCCGGTCTTTGGAATCATTACTATGGTCGACTTTTTCCATTTTTGAGAGAAGTATTCAAGCTTGGCGATTGCGTTGAACAACAAGCAGATGTGCAAAATTGCGCACTTTGGGAGTTCCATGAGCATTTTTGGAGTTATTAAGTCGAAGCCAGGCGATTTTCTTGGCTTCAGTTGCTCTTTGATAACCTTTGCTAATTCACATGGTCGGAATTCAATGGGTTCTTGAGGTTCTAAATTTGCTGCTATTAAAGGAGGGAGAATAAATGAGTTGGTAGCAGGATTTGGTCGGAATACATTTTCTAAATGGTCAGCGAAAGCACTGGTTTTTTCCTCATCACTGCAAGGTTGAATTAAAATTCGGATTTGTTTCCGTTACGCCCATTAAATATATAAATATACATATATATAAATATTAAATATACAAATTCAAACTCAAATTTGAATTTAAGTTTATGTTATAATTTTAATTTTAATATTTTAATTTTTATATTTTAATTTTAATCAAAATTGTTAAATTTTTGGAGTGGGCCACCTGGGCATTGCCCCCAACGTCGACGACCCATTTAAAATGAGCTCTAGGATGTCGAGGTCCCCCACTAGAGGTGTGGAAATTTCGATGCAGGGTATTGTTATGCCTGCGCCAGCGGTTGTGAAACGGTACGGTACCCCATACAACGGCTGAAATCTCATCCCACGTCGCCAATACGGCCACTTGACCTGTCAGCGTATAAAGACGAAGGCTTGCGGAGCATTTTAGAAATTATGAGTGCCAAGATTAATTTGGTGCTTTCCGCTTTCGAGACGCAGCGCCACGTCACTAAGGAGACCAAAGGCGCAATCACTGATCTAGCCGCTCTCAATACCTGAGCGATCCAGCTTGAAGAGGGTGTCGCAAGAGAGAGCTCTTGCAGGGATACCGCTACTCAGACAGAGGGTCAGTCGAAGAAGGACTGCCCATTGGCGAATAGCGCAAAAAATAACGCACTGAAAGATACTTCAGTGAAGCGCCCCGTAGTTAAGCCCCCCTCAGTGAAGCCTCCTCTGAACAACTCCACTAAGCGGGCGATTCATATGCCAAAGGAGCCAATTTCGCTCAGCTATGCGGCTGTGGCCAGGGACGCTAGCAAAGAGGAGTAGTCTAAGGTGAAGCCAAGTCGAAAGCAGACCCAAACCTAACTGATTTTGGCAAAAATGTCAAAAAAATTAGAAGAACACAACAAGGTGAGCTACTGATCGAGGTCGATGTAAAGGCAGTAGCAAGTGTGACCAATTTTAGAGGGGCATTCGAAGAGTCCCTGAAGGAAATGGCAGCTGTCCGCACGGGTGCTCAGAGAATGGCACTCTCCATCAGCGGAATGGACGAGGCAACGACAGCAGAGGAACTCCTCAGCTGTCTGGTCTCTCAGCTCCAGGCCATCAAGTTTAATCCAGATGCAGTGCGCGGCCTGCGTAAAATGCGGGATGTCCGAATGATGCAACCATATTGCTGAAAAAGGGCACGGTAACAGTAGGCTGGTCACGTTGCCGCATCATACATGATGTACGTCCTACGAGATGCTTTAGGTGTCTGTGTTTCGGCCACCGAGCTTCCAGTTGCAAGGCGACTGATCGTTCTGACTGTTGCTTGCGTTGCGGCGAGCGCGGTCATAAGGCGATGCACCACCTAAATGCCTGATCTGCAGCAGTGAGGTGGACAGAAACCACACCACGGGTGGTTTCGCGTGCCCGACCTTCAAGGCGAGCCAAAAAGGAGCTAAGAGCAACTATAATGTTTGACCAAATAAACATTATCCAGCTCAATGTCAATCATTGCGCAGCTGCCCAGAGTCTTCTGGCTCAGACAGCGGCGGAGAGCAATGCTGACATCATGCTCCTTAGCGAACCCTATTTCCAGGGTTGCGGTATCTCGTGTCTGATCCTTGATGAGTCGGGTAAAGGTGTGCATATTTACAGCTGCTATGCTCCAGCCTGACTGGGCGACCGAATGGGGCAGCCGCGTCTCCAACTCCAGAGGGCGAGACGTGACTGACTCCATGATTCTGTTCGACCTGATCCTGCTGAATGACGGCCGCAAGCCGACATTCAACAACGACAGGGGCACATCATATATTGATGTTACCTTCGTAGCAGATGCTTAGTAGCGAACACAAATTGGACAGTATCCGATGAGATAACGCTGAGCGACCATGCTCTGATCACCTTTTGCGTGCGACCAATGGGAGCGGTGCGCAGCTTGCGGAGGAACTCACTCGGTCAAGCTTGGGATGCTAGGAAGTTTGATAATAATATGCTGTCATATCAAATCGAATCCCTAACCATCTCAACCGGCCATGCGGAGACAATCTTATGAAGCTGCTGGTACCAACTTGCTATGCTATGTTGCCGAGAAAAAGCAGGGTAAAGCGTAAGCCTCCTTTCCACTGGTGGAATGACTCTTTACACCAGCTTCGGTTGGAATGCCACAGGTCTAGGAGACGAGCGCAACGAGCCAGAGGATACTCTAGCCATGCGGAATTTCTCCAGGTTTTCCGAGCCAAGCGTGCAGAGCTCAAAAAAGGTATATTGGCTGCTAAAGCGCGCGCCTTTAAGGGCCTGCTTGTCGGCGTAGACGACGACCCCTGAGGTCTCACCTACAAACTAGTAAGCAATAAGGTAAGAAAGAGATAGGGTACTCCATCGGAACCCAATGAGATGGACAATCTAGTGGCGGAGCTGTTCCCTGAGCAGACGACGTTATGGCAGCCACTACAAGATACCCCTGCGCATCCATTCCCTTGCGTATCAGTAAGCGAAGTAGTCGAGCCAGCAAAGCGTATAAAGGCCAACAAAGCTCCTGACCTGGGTGGAATTCCGGGAGTGGTTGTCAAGGCGGTTGCGGTGGCGCGACCTGAAATCTTCAGTTACACTTTTCAGCAGTGCCTCGTGAATGGGGTCTTTCATAAGCGGTGGAAAAGTCAAAAGCTCGTACTATTGCCGAAAGGTAAGGGGGCAAGCACAAGGTGCAGGCAACTACCGCCCACTATGTATGCTGGACATAGTAGGTAAGCTATTCGAGCGCATTCTGTATGCTCGCATAGAGGCAATAACGGAGAGCTCCAATGGCCTGAGTAGACATCAGTACGGCTTCCGCAAGGGAAAAAGTACACTTGATGCACTCTCGGCTGTTGCAGATATAGGCAAGAATGCTCTCGATGGTGACAGATGGCTTGGCGGTAGGAAGGAGTACTGCGCAATCGTCGCGCTGAACGTGAAGAACGCCTTCAACACTGCAAGATGGCCTACAATTCTAAGTGCTATGCACAATATGGGTATCCAGGAGTATCTGAGATTAGTGGTAGGAAGCTATTTTAGGGACCGTGTCCTCTTGTTCGACACGGAAGCTGGCCCGACAAGCTACCGAGTTTCGTACTTGGACCGATCCTGTGGAACATTATGTACGATGGGATCTTGGGCATCAGAAAGCCCATTGGAGCTGAGCTGCACTGCTTTGCAGATGACGTGGCAATAGCAGCGGTCGCCAAGAAACACTGATAGAGTTACAGGCAAAGTGCAACGCGACTATTAGATCGACCATCGACTGGATGGAGAAAGTCGGTCGATTCATCGCGGCGCATAGGGCTTGCAACTGTCCTGCTGAGCTTCAAGGAAAGCTGTGGAGACTCTGCAGGTCTCAGTTAATGGGATCAAGTGACTTCAGCGGGATCACTAAAGGAGTACCTGGGTGTCCTTGTAGACCACGGGCTTTCTTCGCAGGATCACGCAATCTGCTGCTAGCAGGAAGGCGGGGATCACTTCTGCTTTTCGTGGCAAGGCTTCTATTTCAAGTTTTTAGCAAGCCCTGTAGATTCAGCCCAGTGCCTCTACTGCTTTGCGACGCTGTGGGCACAGCTGGAACATCCTTATGCATTGTTCCGGTTTTTTTCTTTGGAGAGAGATCAGCTAGGGTCTCTGTCTGGAGTGCCGCTCAGCCCAAAAGGGACTGTTCTCGGCATGTTTGGCGAACAAGTACGTGACACTTGGTGCATGCTATGAATTAAGGAAACTTATCCTCCTGTGTGGTGGCGGGGCTAGAATACTACCTCAGCGGGCTCTGCTTGTCGTAAAGACGACTAAAGTTTTTTTGGGCGTTACCTTTACATGCTAACACATCTAAGACAAAGTGCGACCTGGCCTCAGATCCTCCTCACCCGAAGTCATACCTTGACTGGCAGTCCCGCATGAGTGCGTAAAGGACGGGGGGTGAAAGAGGGGTTTTTGTTTTATACGGGGTTTTGTTTAGTACGGAGGCATAAACCTCTAATGTGGAGAGTTATGAGTCCGCATGCCATCTATAATCGTAGGTGGTATCTTAAGAAGACGATTTAATTTTCCTTCACCAATGTGTATACAAAAAAAAAAAAAAACACAAACAAACACAAAGACAGACACAGACAGACACAGACAGACACAGACAGACACAGACAGACACAGACAGACACAGACAGACACAGACAGACACAGACAGACACAGACAGACACGCGACAGACACAGACAGACACAGACAGACACAGACAGACACAGACAGACACAGACAGACACAGACAGACACAGACAGACACAGACAGACACAGACAGACACAGACAGACACAGACAGACACAGACAGACACAGACAGACACAGACAGACACAGACAGACACAGACAGACACACAGACAGACACAGACAGACACAGACAGACACAGACAGACACAGACAGACACAGACAGACACAGACAGACACAGACAGACACAGACAGACACAGACAGACACAGACAGACACAGACAGACACAGACAGACACAGACAGACACAGACAGACACAGACAGACACAGACAGACACAGACAGACACAGACAGACACAGACAGACACAGACAGACACAGACAGACACAGACAGACACAGACAGACACAGACAGACACAGACAGACACAGACAGACACAGACAGACACAGACAGACACAGACAGACACAGACAGACACAGACAGACACAGACAGACACAGACAGACACAGACAGACACAGACAGACACAGACAGACACAGACAGACACAGACAGACACAGACAGACACAGACAGACACAGACAGACACAGACAGACACAGACAGACACAGACAGACACAGACAGACACAGACAGACACAGACAGACACAGACAGACAGACAGACAGACAGACACAGACAGACACAGACAGACACAGACAGACACAGACAGACACAGACAGACACAGACAGACACAGACAGACACAGACAGACACAGACAGACACAGACAGACACAGACAGACACAGACAGACACAGACAGACACAGACAGACACAGACAGACACAGACAGACACAGACAGACACAGACAGACACAGACAGACACAGACAGACACAGACAGACACAGACAGACACAGACAGACACAGACAGACACAGACAGACACAGACAGACACAGACAGACACAAAGACACAGACAGACACAGAAAGACACAGACAGACACAGACAGACACAGACAGACACAGACAGACACAGACAGACACAGACAGACACAGACAGACACAGACAGACACAGACAGACACAGACAGACACAGACAGACACAGACAGACACAGACAGACACAGACAGACACAGACAGACACAGACAGACCAGACACAGACAGACACAGACAGACACAGACAGACACAGACAGACACAGACAGACACAGACAGACACAGACAGACACAGACAGACACAGACAGACACAGACAGACACAGACAGACACAGACAGACACAGACAGACACAGACAGACAGACAGACACAGACAGACACAGACAGACACAGACAGACACAGACAGACACAGACAGACACAGACAGACACAGACAGACACAGACAGACACAGACAGACACAGACAGAGACAGAGACAGACACAGACAGACACAGACAGACACACAGACATAGACAGAAAGACAGACAGGACACAGACAGACACAGACAGACACAGACAGACACAGACATGACAAAGACAGACACAGACAGACAGTCAGACAAGTGACACCAGACAGACAAGACTAGAAAAAGCCCCGGGACACAGACAGAATTATACAGAGACAGACACAGACAGACACGAGACAACACAGACAGACACAGACTAGATCGCAAACAGTTCAAAGACAGACACAGGACAGGAGTTTCCCAGGCAGCCAGAAGAGACAGGGAGCTCGTTCTGATACAGACAGACAAAGGGAGGCACAGCCACACACAGGACACAGTCAGCCACAGCCAGATCTCCGGACACTGCTGGGACAGACAGACACAGGAGAGGACCCTAGGCAGACACAGACAGACACAGACCGATCGACGACAGACAGTGGCAGACAGACCCCTACATCGACATTCCGACAGACACGGACTGACACAGACAGACAGGCAATCCAAGAAGATACAGACTGACACAGACAGCCACAGACAGACACAGGGAGGCAGATGGCTCGGGGGAACCAAACAGTACTGTTTGGTGGTTACCCTCGACATCCGGAATGCCTTAAATTCTGCTAGATGGGACATGATCATGGAATCGCTAACCGTCAAGGGAATCAACCCATACCTGATAAGAATACTGCGAAGCTACCTCGAGGGAAGAGTGCTACATTACAGGACCAGCGAAGGATATACAACGTACTGTGTTTCCAGTGGAGTACCACAGGGATCAGTACTGGGTCCAACGTTATGGAACCTGATGTAATACGGGATACTGAGGCTTGCCCTACCAGTAGGAATGAAGATTGTGGACTTCGCGGACGACGTGGCTGTTGTTGCTGTAGCAAAGCAACTACCGAAGTCCAGGAGATGGCCAACTCAACGATCAGGATGGCGCGAACATGGCTAACCCAGGCGGGCCTTTCGTTAGCAGAGTAAAAAACGGAGGCGGTGTTAATTAGCTCGCGGAAAAGAGTGGAGGCAGTCAGCATCACAGTTGGATACACAACTGTGTGATCCCGACCCTCACTCAGGTACCTTGCAGTGGTTCTGGACCATCGGCTGAGCTATAAGGACCACATGTCCCACGTCGCCCGGAAAGCTGCAGTGGCTTGCACTGCACTAGCGCGAATAATGCCCAACACAGAGGGCCGAAACAGCTGAGGAGACGACTACTTACGTCAGTTGTCCAGTCCATCACGCTATATGCTACAACTATATGGACCAGAGCTACATCGAGGAACACGTTCACGAGAGCGATTCGGGCGATCTACCGAGTATGCGCCCTAAGGATAGCATGCTGCTTTCGGACTATCTCGGGCGAGGTGGCGCACGTGATCGCAAAAAAAAAAAAAAAAAAAAAAAAAGACACAGACAGACACAGAAAGATACAGACAGACACAGACAGACACAGACAGACACAGACAGACACAGACAGACACAGACAGACACAGACAGACACAGACAGACACAGACAGACACAGACAGACACAGACAGACACAGACAGACACAGATAGACACAGACACTAACAGACAGACACAGACAGACACAGACATACACAGACAGACACAGACAGACACAGACATGAGATGAGATGAAATCCCGCGCAATACGGACGTCTTTTCAGTTACGCTGCGCGAAATTCATTATTTACGGAGTTATTTACGGAGTGTGGCCGGTCAGAACAAGCGGCAGGGCCTCCCTGAGTATTTCTGCTTTTGTTCTACGCGAGAGTAAAACAATTCCAATAAGTTGTAATTATAATAATTCGGCAAATTCTGCAGTTGATAAAACAGCTGTTAGCGCTGCCAACTTATTATAGTTATCGATCTTGTTGCCAGATCGTCGCTGCGTTCTTTTTTGTTACGCTCACTTTGCGTTCCGATAACTTTTCGTCGCGACCGTTGGGCGCGAATCTCAAATTCAAATTTGAATTAAAAAATCAAATTTGATTCGGATTCCTGTGAAGCGGATCAACTTTATTGGAAAGGGAAAAAGGCTCAAAGGTCGCGGACAGACTAAAAATCATCCTCTCACCGTTTTTGGTGCCTAAGCAGAGGCTCTGGTGTCCGATTAGAGGCGGAACAAACCTCCACCGGTTAAACGCCAAGGAGAAATCCGTGGCCCACGAGGGAACATTTTTCTAAAGTTGGTGCCCACTAAACCGCAGGCCGCTGAAATCATCATAATAGATGGATAACACAGCGGGGGGCAGTGCCCCCGATCCCTACGACCCGTTCAGGAGCAGCCCCAGGATATCAAGGTCTCCCACTAGAGGAGTCGGAAACCCGATGCAGAGAGCTGAAAACACGGTTCCATTGGTGGCGAGGGGTGAGCAAGCAGGCCCCCAGCCGCCAAAAACTAGCGTCTGCAGTGCAGTTGCAGAGTTGGAGATACAGGCTCCCAAATCGTCCGACATTGTGACAAGCCAGAAGTCGATGGATCTGATTAGCGTGCCGTCGCATAAGGCAGCAACAAAGTCCCCATCTGGTTCGCCACATCGGTCGTTAGACCTGACAACGGCACTCCAAAATGAGGATTTGCGGAGCATTCTTGTCAGGATGAATGGCAAAATTAATACCCTGCTAGCCGCGTTTGAGACCCAGCGGCATGTAACCAAGGAGACCAAGGGCACGGTAATGGACCTATCTGCTCTCAGTAACAGATCGATTGAGCTACAGGAGGCCACCGATCATAAGCCCTCTCCAAAAAGTACTGCCACACAGACGGAGGCACAAAAACATAAATGCAGTCAGTTGGAAACAACCAAACAGACGAAATCTAGAGCGCAGGTGCCTAAAGCGGGAAACTCAATTCCTGTCGCCACTTCAAGCGGTGCATTAAACACGGCGAAGGAGTCCAAGCCTGTCAGCTACGCGTCCGTCACCAAAGTGGATAGCAATGCCGGTGAATGGGCCATTGCGAAGCCTAAACGCCTGCGCAAAAAACCGGAGGCGATAATTCTCAAAAAAACAGGCGAGGTTACTTACGCAGACATGCTGCGCAAGATGAAAACGGACCCGAGCCTCAGCGAATTCGGCAAGCACGTTCGCAAAATAAGGAGAACGCAACCGGGAGAACTGCTTCTGGAAATAAAGGGGAATGCATCAACTAACGTTCCCAAATTCAGAGGCGAGCTTGAAGCGACGCTCAAGGACCTGGCTTCGGTACGCACGGGGGCGCAGAGAACAGCGCTAATCTGCAGCGGTCTGGATGAGGATACTTCAGCAGAGGAACTACACAGTTCCCTAGTCTCTCAATTCCCCGGCCATCCTCCTTCAGCCCGAGGATGTGAAAGGACTACGCAGGATGCGAGACGGAACTCAGGTAGCTTCCTTGCTGATGAGCGCGAACGATGCCATTGCGGTCATCAAAAGGGGAGCAGTGACCGTTGGATGGTCACGGTGCCGTATCATCCAAGACGTCCGGCCTATCAAGTGCTACAGGTGCCTGGGCTACGGACACCGTGCTGCCAGCTGCAAAGCGCCTGATCGCTCAGACTGCTGCTTGAGGTGCGGCGAAAAAGGACACAAGGCAAAGGGATGCAATGCACCGCCGAAATGCCTTATCTGTATCAGCGATGTAGACCAAAACTACATGACAGGTGGCTATACGTGTCCGACCTACAAGGCGTGCGTTAAGTGAGTCAATGGCCAACATAATGGATCCAATTAACATCATACAGCTAAACGTGAACCACTGCGCCGCTGCTCAAAGCCTGTTGCGACAGACAGCGGTGGATCGCAACGTAGACGTGATGCTCCTAAGCGAACCATACCTTTCGGGCGGTGGAAACTCGGCGCTCATCCTGGAAGAGTCGGGCAAGGCGGCCATCGAGTTTTGCAGTCCTCTCTACATTCAGGAACGGCAACCTCACCAATGCGTGGCATTGCATATGCGAGGGTCAAGGGAGTGCATACCCTATAGTTCTGGCGACTAGTTCGTAGCTAGTGAAATAAGAACTTACTAAGGGACTACCCCTACTTACTTTAGACACCCTAAGCAATGTATTTTTTCATTTCGTGTTTTGTATGAAATGTCCGCAAATAGGGTCAATCGCCACCACATCGTTTACCAGTAAGTAGAGAATAGGGTACCCATGATTGGAGTACTTATGCAGCTACTAGAATTGAGTACCCCTGATTAGAGTACTTATGTAGGTACCCATGAATGGGCTAGTGAAAGAAGTACATACAAAAAGAGTACGTAAGAAGTTACCCCTGAATGGGTAGGTGAAAAGAGTACCCATGACTAGAGTACTTATTTATATACCCATGAATAGGTGGGTGGGAAGAGTACCCATAGATAAAATGCATTAAAATAATGATTTATATATTAAATATTGTGTTTTTTATTTTAAAATTCAACTAGAAGTTATACACTGCCGGCAGATGGCGCTGTCAGAGGAGGTGTGTGCTGTGTGTGAAATATCGTCAGCGCCATCCAACGTCTATCGTTCGAAACAGCCGGATTATCCATACTTTCTATTTTTGAAGCCATCGTCTGTTAATAACTTCCCACTTTCAGTTTTGTTAGCTCTGGCTGGTTTATCACAATCTTTGGCTCTAAGTTCCATTTTGATACACTTTCCCGTCGGTCTTATTTCTAGCTAAGAGTTTCGTCTATTAATTGGCTAAGAATTCATCACAGTTCTTCAGAATAGATTAGCCAAAATAATTTCCAATTGCCAATACAGATGAATTCTTAACATTTGTCTAAAATTATGTTATCATTAACAAAGCAAAACAATTTCAGCATGACAATTGTTTTTGGAATTGTCAAAGCCAACTAAGACAAAAATGAACTTATCGAAAATATAGTGAGAAATTGAACACGAAAAAAGCGACTAAAACTAGGCGTTCAACTTCGTTGATACTTAGGTGGTTCTGCGTTCGCTTACCCTAGGGTGACTAGGGCAAGTACCCCTGTAGGGAGTAGTCGGGTAGGTTGTTAAAATATTGCTAAACATATACGAGAAAGCGACGAAAAGTAGGCGTAAAATTTCGATTGACACTTAGTGGTTCGGTGTTCGTTTACTAAAGGGTGAATAGGGTAACTACCCATGTAGGGAGTAGTCGAATAAGTAGTTTAAGTATGGCTTATCGACACCCCTAGAACGACTGGGTATGTACAGCTGTTATGCTCCTCCTAGTGACAGCCCGGACCAGTTTGAAGGGATGCTCGAGGTGAATCATGCTAGAGGGCGCAGGCCGACAGTCATAGCTGGTGACTTCAATGCCTGGGCAACCGAATGGGGTAGCCGAATTTCATGGGGTAGTTGACGCAATGATGTTGCTTGATCTGGTGCTGCTTAATGACGAACGCAAGCCGACGTTCAATAACGACAGGGGCACATCTTACATCGACGTCACCTTTGTCAACAGAGGGCTAGTGGCGAACTCAAACTGGATGGTACGTGACGAAATATCGCTAAGTGACCATGCGCTGATCACGTTCAGTATCCGATCAATGGGCACTACACACCATCAGCGGAAAGGCGCCCCTCGTCCAGAATGGGATGTCAGAAAACTGGACCACAATATGCTGTCGCACCAAATAGACTCCCTGCAAATTCCAGTTGGGCAGGCTGAAATAATGGCGGCTGAGTTAACGAAGCTCCTAGTAGCAACGTGTGATGCAACGATGCCAAGGAAAAAGAAGGCCAAGCGTAAGCCTCCGGTGTATTGGTGGAGTGCCTCCTTACACCAGTTACGGACGGAGTGCTTTATGGCAAGAAGACGCGCGCAGAGAGCCAGAGGAGCTCCGCTTCACGCTGAACTACTGGAAGCCTTCAAAACTAAACGCGCAGAGCTCAAGCACGAAATATCTGCTGCCAAAGCGCGTGCCTATAAGGACCTGCTGGAGTGTATAGACGACGATCCTTGGGGCCTAGCTTATAAGCTTGTAAGGAAAAAGCTGAACAGGAGGGATAGTACTCCTGATGACCCAGAAGGTACTGTCCAGCATTGTGTCTGAACTATTTCCCACGCAGACCACCTTGTGGCAGCCAATAGTGGAATCCCCAGCCTCTCCTTTTCCGGATGTTACAGTCGGCGAAGTGATCGAGGCAGCCAAACGGATAAAGCCCAACAAAGCCCCAGGCCTGGATGGAGTCCCTGGAGTGGTCATCAAAGCAGTGGCGCTGGCCAGACCGGATATCTTTAGGGACACGTTCCAGCAGTGCCTACTAGGCGGAGTCTTCCATAAGCAGTGGAAAAAACAAAAGCTGGTCCTATTGCCGAAAGGGAAAGGGTCAGCTCATCCTGCAGGCAACTACCGACCTCTATGCATGCTGGATATCGTGGGGAAACTAGTCGAACGCATACTGTATGCTCGCATAGAAACCATAACCGAGAGCCCGAATGGTCTAGGGAGGCATCAATACGGCTTCCGGAAGGGAAGAAGCACTTTAGATGCGCTCTCTGCAGTGGAGAACATTGCCAGGGACGCTCTCAACGGCGACAAATGGTTAGGTGGCAGAAAGGAGTATTGCGCAATCGTCACTCTGGGCGTGATAACACGGCAAGATGGCCCGTAATTCTCAGCGCAATGAGAAATATGGGTATCCTGGATTATTTAAGGATCGCTGTAGGCAGCTACTTCAGGGATCGAATCCTTTGCTACGATACGGCAGCTGGCCCGAGATACTACGGAGTCTCGTCAGGTGATCCTCAGGGTTCGGTACTTGGTCCGATCCTGTGGAACATCATGTACAATGGGATCCTGAGCATCAGCAAACCAGTAGGAGCTGAGCTACATTGTTTTGCCGACGACGTGGCCATTACAGCAGTCGGAAAAACCTTGGCTGAACTGTAGAGCAAGTGCAATGTGACGATCAGAGCAACCGTCGAATGGCTCGAGAAGGTCGGCCTTAAGATCGCGGCACACAAAACGGAGGCAGTTCTCTTGAGCAGCAGAAAAGCCGTGGAGTTCATGCAGGTCTCTGTTAACGGTATACAAGTGGTTTCAGCAGAATCACTGAAATACCTGGGAGTACTGATTGACCGGAGGCTCACTTTTAAAGATCACGCAAGCTATGCAAGCAGAAAGGCAGCACTCACATCTGCTGCAATGGCAAGCCGTATGCCCAACGTGGGAGGACCCAGAATGCCTGCAAGGAAACTGTTGGTGGCAGTGGCAAAGTCAACAGTTCTATATGCCGCGCCAATATGGAGCGTTGCCACTAATAAACGTTCATACATCCGCACGATCGGTGGTACGGACTATGGCCCTTAGGCTCATTAGAGGATTTAGGACAATATCCGAGGACGCAACACTAGCTATGGCAGGTATGCCCCCAATTGACCTGGAGATCAAGACTCTTGGCCTAACACGCCATGGCTTTACTCGGGATGAGGCCCAAAGGTGGCTGTTTGGAGAATGGCAGGCCAGATGGCAATCATCTGAACGTGGGAGATGGACCTACCAGCTCGTCCCAGAACTTTCGGTATGGACAGAGTGTCAACATAAAGTTCTTGACTACCATCTGACCCAGTTCCTCACGGACCATGGTTGTTTCCGAGCGTACTTGTTTCGGTTCCACCACGTAGGAGTCACCCCGCCCTCTTCTGCACTGATGCATTAGAATCAGCAGAACACGTCCTGCTGCACTGTTCGACGTTCTTTGTGGAACGGGAACAGCTAGTGGCGTTGTCCGGAGCCCCTCTTAGTCCAAGAGGGCTTCTGTCAAAAATGATGGCCGACGAAGGAACATGGGAAGTTGGACATCGCATCATAATCAATATTATGAAGCGGGTTCGGAGCGGATGAGATGGCTAAAAGAGATGGAGGCTGAATGAGGAGGCGTATTCCCGTGTGGTGGCGGGACGAGAATACTACCACAGCCAGCTCGGCTTGTCGTAAAAGGCGACTAAAGAGCAGAAGGAGGTGATAACTTGACCAGCCATAAAGGAAGGGACTGCGAATGGCATCACATCCTGCTCACCGAAGTCATACCTTGACTGGCAGTCGGGGGGGGGGGTGGGGGGGTGTGGGGTTTTTTTTTTACGGGCAAACCTGGTTTTTTAGTTGCCCTTTCGGGGTTTGTTTTTTTTAAATTTTTTTTTTCCTTACAAAAAAAAAAAGGGGAAGGGACAAGGACGTTTGGGGGTTTTTTTTGAAGGGGGAAAAACTCCTGGGTTTTAAGCCCTCGGGGGGGGGAGGGGTCTTTCCGAAATTTTTTTTCCCCTCTTAAAACGAAAAAAAAAAAAAGACACAGACAGACACAGACAGACACAGACAGACGGACAGACAGACACAGACAGACACAGACAGACACAGACAGATACAGACAGACACAGACAGACACAGACAGACACAGACAGACACAGACAGACACAGACAGACACAGACAGACACAGACAGACACAGACAGACACAGACAGACACAGACAGACACAGACAGACACAGACATACACAGACACAGACAGACACAGCCAGACACAGACAGACACAGACAGACACAGACAGACACAGACAGACACAGACAGACACAGACAGATACAGACAGACACAGACAGACACAGACAGACACAGACAGACACAGACAGACACAGACAGACACAGACAGACACAGACAGACACAGACAGACACAGACAGACACAGACAGACACAGACAGACACAGACAGACACAGACAGACACAGACAGACACAGACAGACACAGACAGACACAGACAGACACAGACAGACACAGACAGACACAGACAGACACAGACAGACACAGACAGACACAGAAAGACACAAACAGACACAGACAGACACAGACAGACAGACACAGACATAGACAGACACAGACAGACACAGACAGACACAGACAGACACAGACAGACACAGACAGACACAGACAGACACAGACAGACACAGACAGACACAGACAGACACAGACAGACACAGACAGACACAGACAGACACAGACAGACACAGACAGACACAGACAGACACAGACAGACACAGACAGACACAGACAGACACAGACAGACACAGACAGACACAGACAGACACAGACAGACAGACACAGACAGACACAGACAGACACAGACAGACACAGACAGACACAGACAGACACAGACAGACACAGACAGGCACAGACAGACACAGACAGACACAGACACAGACACAGACAGACACAGACAGACACAGACAGACACAGACAGACACAGACAGACACAGACAGACACAGACAGACACAGACAGACACAGACAGACACAGACAGATACAGACAGACACAGACAGACACAGACAGACACAGACAGACACAGACAGACACAGACAGACACAGACAGACACAGACAGACACAGACAGACACAGACAGACACAGAAAGACACAGACAGACACAGACAGACACAGACAGACACAGACAGACACAGACAGACACAGACAGACACAGACAGACACAGACAGACACAGACAGACACAGACAGACACAGACAGACACAGACAGACACAGACAGACACAGACAGACACAGACAGACACAGACAGACACAGACAGACAGAGACAGACAGACAGACACAGAGAGACACAGACAGACACAGACAGACACAGACAGACACAGACAGACACAGACAGACACAGACAGACACAGACAGACACAGACAGACACAGACAGACACAGACAGACACAGACAGACACAGACAGACACAGACAGACACAGACAGACACAGACAGACACAGACAGACACAGACAGACACAGACAGACACAGACAGACACAGACAGACACAGACAGACACAGACAGACACAGACAGACACAGACAGACACAGACAGACAGATACAGATAGACAGACACAGACAGACAGACACAGAAAGACACAGACAGACACAGACACAGACAGACCGACACAGACAGACACAGACAGACACAGACAGACACAGACAGACACAGACAGACACAGACAGACACAGACAGACACAGACAGACACAGACAGACACAGACAGACACAGACAGACACAGACAGACACAGACAGACACAGACAGACACAGACAGACACAGACAGACACAGACAGACACAGACAGACACAGACAGACACAGACAGACACAGACAGACACAGACAGACACAGACAGACACAGACAGACACAGACAGACACAGACAGACACAGACAGACACAGACAGACACAGACAGACACAGACAGACACAGACAGACACAGACAGACACAGACAGACACAGACAGACACAGACAGACACAGACAGACACAGACAGACACAGACAGACACAGACAGACACAGACAGACACAGACAGACACAGACAGACACAGACAGACACAGACAGACACAGACAGACACAGACAGACACAGACAGACACAGACAGACACAGACAGACACAGACAGACACAGACAGACACAGACAGACACAGACAGACACAGACAGACACAGACAGACACAGACAGACACAGACAGACACAGACAGACACAGACAGACACAGACAGACACAGACAGACACAGACAGACACAGACAGACACAGACAGACACAGACAGACACAGACAGACACAGACAGACACAGACAGACACAGACAGACACAGACAGACACAGACAGACACAGACAGACACAGACAGACACAGACAGACACAGACAGACACAGACAGACACAGACAGACACAGACAGACACAGACAGACACAGACAGACACAGACAGACACAGACAGACACAGACAGACACAGACAGACACAGACAGACACAGACAGACACAGACAGACACAGACAGACACAGACAGACACAGACAGACACAGACAGACACAGACAGACACAGACAGACACAGACAGACACAGACAGACACAGACAGACACAGACAGACACAGACAGACACAGACAGACACAGACAGACACAGACAGACACAGACAGACACAGACAGACACAGACAGACACAGACAGACACAGACAGACACAGACAGACACAGACAGACACAGACAGACACAGACAGACACAGACAGACACAGACAGACACAGACAGACACAGACAGACACAGACAGACACAGACAGACACAGACAGACACAGACAGACACAGACAGACACAGACAGACACAGACAGACACAGACAGACACAGACAGACACAGACAGACACAGACAGACACAGACAGACACAGACAGACACAGACAGACACAGACAGACACAGACAGACACAGACAGACACAGACAGACACAGACAGACACAGACAGACACAGACAGACACAGACAGACACAGACAGACACAGACAGACACAGACAGACACAGACAGACACAGACAGACACAGACAGACACAGACAGACACAGACAGACACAGACAGACACAGACAGACACAGACAGACACAGACAGACACAGACAGACACAGACAGACACAGACAGACACAGACAGACAACAGACAGACAACAGACAGACACAGACAGACACAGACAGACACAGACAGACACAGACAGACACAGACAGACACAGACAGACACAGACAGACACAGACAGACACAGACAGACACAGACAGACACAGACAGACACAGACAGACACAGACAGACACAGACAGACACAGACAGACACAGACAGACACAGACAGACACAGACAGACACAGACAGACACAGACAGACACAGACAGACACAGACAGACACAGACAGACACAGACAGACACAGACAGACACAGACAGACACAGACAGACACAGACAGACACAGACAGACACAGACAGACACAGACAGACACAGACAGACACAGACAGACACAGACAGACACAGACAGACACAGACAGACACAGACAGACACAGACAGACACAGACAGACACAGACAGACACAGACAGACACAGACAGACACAGACAGACACAGACAGACACAGACAGACACAGACAGACACAGACAGACACAGACAGACACAGACAGACACAGACAGACACAGACAGACACAGACAGACACAGACAGACACAGACAGACACAGACAGACACAGACAGACACAGACAGACACAGACAGACACAGACAGACACAGACAGACACAGACAGACACAGACAGACACAGACAGACACAGACAGACACAGACAGACACAGACAGACACAGACAGACACAGACAGACACAGACAGACACAGACAGACACAGACAGACACAGACAGACACAGACAGACACAGACAGACACAGACAGACACAGACAGACACAGACAGACACAGACAGACACAGACAGACACAGACAGACACAGACAGACACAGACAGACACAGACAGACACAGACAGACACAGACAGACACAGACAGACACAGACAGACACAGACAGACACAGACAGACACAGACAGACACAGACAGACACAGACAGACACAGACAGACACAGACAGACACAGACAGACACAGACAGACACAGACAGACACAGACAGACACAGACAGACACAGACAGACACAGACAGACACAGACAGACACAGACAGACACAGACAGACACAGACAGACACAGACAGACACAGACAGACACAGACAGACACAGACAGACACAGACAGACACAGACAGACACAGACAGACACAGACAGACACAGACAGACACAGACAGACACAGACAGACACAGACAGACACAGACAGACACAGACAGACACAGACAGACACAGACAGACACAGACAGACACAGACAGACACAGACAGACACAGACAGACACAGACAGACACAGACAGACACAGACAGACACAGACAGACACAGACAGACACAGACAGACACAGACAGACACAGACAGACACAGACAGACACAGACAGACACAGACAGACACAGACAGACACAGACAGACACAGACAGACACAGACAGACACAGACAGACACAGACAGACACAGACAGACACAGACAGACACAGACAGACACAGACAGACACAGACAGACACAGACAGACACAGACAGACACAGACAGACACAGACAGACACAGACAGACACAGACAGACACAGACAGACACAGACAGACACAGACAGACACAGACAGACACAGACAGACACAGACAGACACAGACAGACACAGACAGACACAGACAGACACAGACAGACACAGACAGACACAGACAGACACAGACAGACACAGACAGACACAGACAGACACAGACAGACACAGACAGACACAGACAGACAGACAGACACAGACAGACACAGACAGACACAGACAGACACAGACAGACACAGACAGACACAGACAGACACAGACAGACACAGACAGACACAGACAGACACAGACAGACACAGACAGACACAGACAGACACAGACAGACACAGACAGACACAGACAGACACAGACAGACACAGACAGACACAGACAGACACACACAGACAGACAGACAGACACAGACACAGACAGACACAGACAGACACAGACAGACACAGACAGACACAGACAGACACAGACAGACACAGACAGACACAGACAGACACAGACAGACACAGACAGACACAGACAGACACAGACAGACACAGACAGACACAGACAGACACAGACAGACACAGACAGACACAGACAGACACAGACAGACACAGACAGACACAGACAGACAACAGACAGACAGACAGACAGACAGACACAGACAGACACAGACAGACACAGACAGACACAGACAGACACAGACAGACACAGACAGACACAGACAGACACAGACAGACACAGACAGACACAGACAGACACAGACAGACACAGACAGACACAGACAGACACAGACAGACACAGACAGACACAGACAGACACAGACAGACACAGACAGACACAGACAGACACAGACAGACACAGACAGACACAGACAGACACAGACAGACACAGACAGACAGACAGACAGACAGACACACAGACAGACACAGACAGACACAGACAGACACAGACAGACACAGACAGACACAGACAGACACAGACAGACACAGACAGACACAGACAGACACAGACAGACACAGACAGACACAGACAGACAGACACAGACAGACACAGACAGACACAGACAGACACAGACAGACACAGACAGACACAGACAGACACAGACAGACACAGACAGACACAGACAGACACAGACAGACACAGACAGACACAGACAGACACAGACAGACACAGACAGACACAGACAGACACAGACAGACACAGACAGACACAGACAGACACAGACAGACACAGACAGACACAGACAGACACAGACAGACACAGACAGACACAGACAGACACAGACAGACACAGACAGACACAGACAGACACAGACAGACACAGACAGACACAGACAGACACAGACAGACACAGACAGACACAGACAGACACAGACAGACACAGACAGACACAGACAGACACAGACAGACACAGACAGACACAGACAGACACAGACAGACACAGACAGACACAGACAGACACAGACAGACACAGACAGACACAGACAGACACAGACAGACACAGACAGACACAGACAGACACAGACAGACACAGACAGACACAGACAGACACAGACAGACACAGACAGACACAGACAGACACAGACAGACACAGACAGACACAGACAGACACAGACAGACACAGACAGACACAGACAGACACAGACAGACACAGACAGACACAGACAGACACAGACAGACAGACAGACAGACAGACAGACAGACAGACACAGACAGACACAGACAGACACAGACAGACACAGACAGACACAGACAGACAGACACAGACAGACACAGACAGACACAGACAGACACAGACAGACACAGACAGACACAGACAGACACAGACAGACACAGACAGACACAGACAGACACAGACAGACACAGACAGACACAGACAGACACAGACAGACACAGACAGACACAGACAGACACAGACAGACACAGACAGACAGACACAGACAGACACAGACAGACACAGACAGACACAGACAGACACAGACAGACACAGACAGACACAGACAGACACAGACAGACAGACACAGACACAGACAGACACAGACAGACACAGACAGACACAGACAGACACAGACAGACACAGACAGACACAGACAGACACAGACAGACACAGACAGACACAGACAGACACAGACAGACACAGACAGACACAGACAGACACAGACAGACACAGACAGACACAGACAGACACAGACAGACACAGACAGACACAGACAGACACAGACAGACACAGACAGACACAGACAGACACAGACAGACACAGACAGACACAGACAGACACAGACAGACACAGACAGACACAGACAGACAAGACAGACACAGACAGACACAGACAGACACAGACAGACACAGACAGACACAGACAGACACAGACAGACACAGACAGACAGACAGACACAGACACAGACAGACACAGACACAGACACAGACAGACACAGACAGACACAGACAGACACAGACAGACACAGACAGACACAGACAGACACAGACAGACACAGACAGACACAGACAGACACAGACAGACACAGACAGACACAGACAGACACAGACAGACACAGACAGACACAGACAGACACAGACAGACACAGACAGACACAGACAGACACAGACAGACACAGACAGACACAGACAGACACAGACAGACACAGACAGACACAGACAGACACAGACAGACACAGACAGACACAGACAGACACAGACAGACACAGACAGACACAGACAGACAAGACAGACAGACACAGACACAGACAGACACAGACAGACACAGACAGACACAGACAGACACAGACAGACACAGACAGACACAGACAGACACAGACAGACACAGACAGACAGACACAGACAGACACAGACAGACACAGACAGACACAGACAGACACAGACAGACACAGACAGACACAGACAGACACAGACAGACACAGACAGACACAGACAGACACAGACAGACACAGACAGACACAGACAGACACAGACAGACACAGACAGACACAGACAGACACAGACAGACACAGACAGACACAGACAGACACAGACAGACACAGACAGACACAGACAGACACAGACAGACACAGACAGACACAGACAGACACAGACAGACACAGACAGACACAGACAGACACAGACAGACACAGACAGACACAGACAGACACAGACAGACACAGACAGACACAGACAGACACAGACAGACACAGACAGACACAGACAGACACAGACAGACACAGACAGACACAGACAGACACAGACAGACACAGACAGACACAGACAGACACAGACAGACACAGACAGACACAGACAGACACAGACAGACACAGACAGACACAGACAGACACAGACAGACACAGACAGACACAGACAGACACAGACAGACACAGACAGACACAGACAGACACAGACAGACAGACAGACAGACAGACACAGACAGACACAGACAGACACAGACAGACACAGACAGACACAGACAGACACAGACAGACACAGACAGACACAGACAGACACAGACAGACACAGACAGACACAGACAGACACAGACAGACACAGACAGACACAGACAGACACAGACAGACACAGACAGACACAGACAGACACAGACAGACACAGACAGACACAGACAGACACAGACAGACACAGACAGACACAGACAGACACAGACAGACACAGACAGACACAGACAGACACAGACAGACACAGACAGACACAGACAGACACAGACAGACACAGACAGACACAGACAGACAGACACAGACAGACACAGACAGACACAGACAGACACAGACAGACACAGACAGACACAGACAGACACAGACAGACACAGACAGACAGACACAGACAGACACAGACAGACACAGACAGACACAGACAGACACAGACAGACACAGACAGACACAGACAGACACAGACAGACACAGACAGACACAGACAGACACAGACACAGACACAGACAGACACAGACAGACACAGACAGACACAGACAGACACAGACAGACACAGACAGACACAGACAGACACAGACAGACACAGACAGACACAGACAGACACAGACAGACACAGACAGACACAGACAGACACAGACAGACACAGACAGACACAGACAGACACAGACAGACAGACACAGACAGACACAGACAGACACAGACAGACACAGACAGACACAGACAGACACAGACAGACACAGACAGACACAGACAGACACAGACAGACACAGACAGACACAGACAGACACAGACAGACACAGACAGACACAGACAGACACAGACAGACACAGACAGACACAGACAGACACAGACAGACACAGACAGACACAGACAGACACAGACAGACACAGACAGACACAGACAGACACAGACACGACACAGACAGACACAGACAGACACAGACAGACACAGACAGACACAGACAGACACAGACAGACACAGACAGACACAGACAGACACAGACAGACACAGACAGACACAGACAGACACAGACAGACACAGACAGACACAGACAGACACAGACAGACACAGACAGACACAGACAGACACAGACAGACACAGACAGAGACACAGACAGACACAGACAGACACAGACAGACACAGACAGACACAGACAGACACAGACAGACACAGACAGACACAGACAGACACAGACAGACACAGACAGACACAGACAGACACAGACAGACACAGACAGACACAGACAGACACACAGACAGACACAGACAGACACAGACAGACACAGACAGACACAGACAGACACAGACAGACAGACAGACACAGACAGACACAGACAGACACAGACAGACACAGACAGACACAGACAGACACAGACAGACACAGACAGACACAGACAGACACAGACAGACACAGACAGACACAGACAGACACAGACAGACACAGACAGACAACAGACAGACACAGACAGACAGACACAGACAGACACAGACAGACACAGACAGACACAGACAGACACAGACAGACACAGACAGACACAGACAGACACAGACAGACACAGACAGACACAGACAGACACAGACAGACACAGACAGACACAGACAGACACAGACACAGACAGACAGACAGACACAGACACAGACAGACACAGACAGACACAGACAGACACAGACAGACACACACAGACAGACACAGACAGACACAGACAGACACAGACAGACACAGACAGACACAGACAGACACAGACAGACACAGACAGACAGACAGACAGACACAGACAGACACAGACAGACACAGACAGACACAGACAGACACAGACAGACACAGACAGACACAGACAGACACAGACAGACACAGACAGACACAGACAGACACAGACAGACAGACACAGACAGACACAGACAGACACAGACAGACACAGACAGACACAGACAGACACAGACAGACACAGACAGACACAGACAGACACAGACAGACACAGACAGACACAGACAGACACAGACAGACACAGACAGACACAGACAGACACAGACAGACACAGACAGACACAGACAGACACAGACAGACACAGACAGACACAGACAGACACAGACAGACACAGACAGACACAGACAGACACAGACAGACACAGACAGACACAGACACACACAGACACAGACAGACACAGACAGACACAGACAGACACAGACAGACACAGACAGACACAGACAGACACAGACAGACACAGACAGACACAGACAGACACAGACAGACACAGACAGACACAGACAGACACAGACAGACACAGACAACAGACAGACACAGACAGACACAGACAGACACAGACAGACACAGACAGACACAGACAGACACAGACAGACACAGACAGACACAGACAGACACAGACAGACACAGACAGACACAGACAGACACAGACAGACACAGACAGACACAGACAGACACAGACAGACACAGACAGACACAGACAGACACAGACAGACACAGACAGACACAGACAGACACAGACAGACAGACAGACAGACACAGACAGACACAGACAGACACAGACAGACACAGACAGACACAGACAGACACAGACACAGACAGACAGACAGACACAGACAGACACAGACAGACACAGACAGACACAGACAGACACAGACAGACACAGACAGACACAGACAGACACAGACAGACACAGACAGACACAGACAGACACAGACAGACACAGACAGACACAGACAGACACAGACAGACACAGACAGACACAGACAGACACAGACAGACACAGACAGACACAGACAGACACAGACAGACACAGACAGACACAGACAGACACAGACAGACACAGACAGAGACAGACAGACACAGACAGACACAGACAGACACAGACAGACACAGACAGACACAGACAGACACAGACAGACACAGACAGACAGACACAGACAGACACAGACACAGACAGACACAGACAGACACAGACAGACACACAGACAGACACAGACACAGACAGACACAGACAGACACAGACAGACACAGACAGACACAGACAGACACAGACAGACACAGACAGACACAGACAGACACAGACAGACACAGACAGACACAGACAGACACAGACAGACACAGACAGACACAGACAGACACAGACAGACACAGACAGACACAGACAGACACAGACAGACACAGACAGACACAGACAGACACAGACAGACACAGACAGACACAGAGATGTTGAGTTATTTCCAACAGCAAGGCGCGTTTTTTGGTGTTGCGAGTTTTCCCAAATTTTCTGTGTTTTTCCTGGTTCGAAATCTGACCTGAAAGTGCAAGGTGCTTGGTCAAAGTCTGTGGCACTTGAAGGAGTACTCACTGCGACGTTCTCCAGCTTCTGGAACCCAAACTGTGAGTTTTCTTCCAAGTCCAAGTCTCATCACTGCGCTTGTTAGTGGTGGTGGCGGGGAGAGCGCGGCGAGGGCTGAGTGAAAGTGTCATCTAACTTCCACTCAACTTTTCCTCGCTTTCCACTATTTTTGTTTTCCTAATCGCGCCATTGCTGCGGCGGGCGGCACTGCTGAGAAATCAGCTGATAGAGTTGCCAACTGATCGCAGCGACAGGGAAGCTTTTATCATTATCACTAGGCATCGAATATCGATGCTAGTGTTATTATAGTGAGCGACCTTGTGAGTGTGGCGTTGCCAGATCGACGGTGCGAAAATATTTACGTTACGACCGTTGGGCGTGAATTCAAATTCAAATTTGAACTTAAAATTCAAATTTGTTTCTGAAACGCATATTTTTTTTTGCGGTGCGATCATTCAAGTTTGAATTAAAATTCGGATTTGTTTGTGATACGCCCATTAAATATATAATAAAAATTCAAACTCAAATTTGAATTCAATATTATATTTTAATTTTAATTTTAATTTTAATATTTTTAATTTTTATATATTAATTTTAATTTCAATCAAAATTGTTAAATTTTTGGAGTGGGCCACCTAGAAAGGGGAAAGTTAATGGACAATCCAGCGGGGGGCATTGCCCCCAACGGCGACGACCCATTTAAAAAGAGCTCCAGAATGTCGAGGTCCCCCACTAGAGGTGTGGAAATTTCGATGCAGGGCGTTGGTATCCCTGCGCCAGCGGTTGTGAGTGTAGAAACGGCGATTCCTAGCAATCGCGGTGCTGTGGAGGTGGCTAGCCTGGCCTCTGCAGCATCTACTACCATAGGCCAGAAAAGGACCACTGATCTTATCAGCGTGCCGACGCTAAAAATAGCGTCGAAATCTCCTTCCACGTCGCCAATACGGCCACTTGACCTGTCGGCGTACAAAAATGAAGGCTTGCGGAGCATTTTAAAAATTATGAGTGCCAAGATTAATTTGGTGCTTTCCGCTTTCGAGACGCAGCGCCACGTCACTAAGGAGACCAAAGGCGCAATCACTGATCTGGCCGCTCTCAATACCAGAGCGATCCAGCTTGAAGAGGGTGTTGCAAAAGAGAGCTCTTGCAAGGATACCGCTACTCAGACAGAGGGTCAGTCGAAGAAGGTCTGCCCATCGGCGAATAGCGCAAAAAATAACGCACTGAAAGATACTGCAGTGAAGCGCCCCGTAGTTAAGCCCCCCTCAGTGAAGCCTACTCTGAACAACTCCACTAAGCGGGCGATTCCTATGCCAAAGGAGCCAATTTCGCTCAGCTATGCGGCTGTTGCCAGGGATGCTAGCAAAGAGGAGTGGTCTAAGGTGAAGCCTAAGCGCTTGCGCAAGAAGCCAGAGGCTCTCATTCTTAAAAAGACTGGTGAAGCGTCATATTCTGATATGCTCCGCAAGTTGAAAGCAGACCCAAACCTAAATGATTTTGGCAAAAATGTCAAAAAAATTAGAAGAACCCAACAAGGTGAGCTACTGCTCGAGGTCGATGGAAAGGCAGCAGCAAGTTTGCCCAATTTTAGAGGAGCACTCGAAGAGTCCCTGAAGGAAATGGCAGCTGTCCGCACGGGTGCTCAGAGAATGGCACTCTCCATCAGCGGAATGGACGAGGCAACGACAGCAGAGGAACTCCTCAGCTGTCTGGTCTCTCAGTTCCAGGGCATCAAGTTTAATCTAGATGCAGTGCGCGGTCTGCGTAAAATGCGGGATGGAACCCAAATAGCGACGGTTTTGCTAAGTCCGAATGATGCAATCATATTGCTGAAAAAAGGGCACGGTAACAGTAGGCTGGTCACGTTGCCGCATCATACAGGATGTACGTCCTACGAGATGCTTTAGGTGTCTGTGTTTCGGCCACCGAGCTTCCAGTTGCAAGGCGACTGATCGTTCTGACTGTTGCTTGCGTTGCGGCGAGCGCGGTCATAAGGCAAAGGGATGCGATGCACCACCTAAATGCCTGATCTGCAGCAATGAGGTGGACAAGAACCACACTACGGGTGGTTTCGCGTGCCCGACATTCAAGGCGAGCCAAAAAGGAGCTAAGAGCCACTATAATGTTTGACCAAATAAACATTATCCAGCTCAATGTCAATCACTGCGCAGCTGCCCAGAGTCTTCTGGCTCAGACAGCGGCAGAGCGCAATGCTGACATCTTGCTCCTTAGCGAACCCTATTTCCAGGGTGGCGGTAACTCGGGTCTGATCCTTGATGAGTCGGGTAAGGCGGCTATCAAGTGTTGCAGTCCACTTCATATACAGGATCGGGCGACCTCGCCAATGCGTGGCATTGCATATGCGAGGATCAAAGGTGTGCATATTTACAGCTGCTATGCGCCACCTAGTGACAGCCCTGATCAATTTGATGATATGCTCAACATGCTCGTGAGCCATGCGAGAGGGCGCAGGCCAACGATCATAGCGGGCGACTTCAATGCCTGGGCGACCGAATGGGGCAGCCGTGTCTCCAACTCCAGAGGGCGAGCCGTGACTGACTCCATGATTCTGCTCGACCTGGTCCTGCTGAATGACGGCCGCAAGCCGACCTTCAACAACGACAGGGGCACGTCATATATTGATGTTACCTTCGTCAGCAGAGGCTTAGTAGCGAACTCAAATTGGACAGTCTCCGATGAGATAACGCTGAGCGACCATGCTCTGATCACCTTCTGCGTGCGACCAATGGGAGCGGTGCGCAGTTTGCGGAGGAACCCACTCGGTCAAGCTTGGGATGCTAGGAAGTTTGATAATGATATGCTGTCATATCAAATCGAATCCCTAACCATCTCAACCGGCCATGCGGAGACAATGGCGTCCAATCTTATGAAGCTGCTGGTATCAACTTGCGATGCTACGATGCCGAGAAAAAGCAGGGTAAAGCGAAAGCCTCCTGTCCACTGGTGGAATGACTCTTTACACCAGCTTCGTTTGGAATGCCACAGGTCTAGGAGACGAGCGCAACGAGCCAGAGGAGACTCTAGCCACGCGGAATTTCTACAGGCTTTCAGAGCCAAGCGTGCAGAGCTCAAAAAAGGTATATCGGCTGCTAAAGCGCGCGCCTTTAAGGACCTGCTTGAGAGCGTAGACGACGACCCCTGGGGTCTCGCCTACAAACTAGTAAGCAATAAGGTAAGAAAGAGGGAGGGTACTCCATCGGAACCCAATGTGTTGGCCAATCTTGTGGCGGAGCTGTTCCCTGAGCAGACCACGTTATGGCAGCCACTAGAAGATACCCCTGCGTCTCCATTCCCTTGCGTATCAGTAAGCGAAGTAGTCGAGGCAGCAAAGCGTATAAAGGCCAACAAAGCTCCTGGCCTGGATGGAATTCCGGGAGTGGTTGTCAAGGCGGTGGCGATGGCGCGACCCGAAATCTTCAGGGACACTTTTCAGCAGTGCCTCGTGGATGGGGTCTTTCCTACGCGGTGGAAAAGCCAAAAGCTCGTACTATTGCCGAAAGGTAAGGGGCAAGCACAAGGTGCAGGCAACTACCGCCCACTATGTATGCTGGACATAGTAGGTAAGCTATTCGAGCGCATTCTGTATGCTCGCATAGAGGCAATAACGGAGAGCTCCAATGGCCTGAGTAGACATCAGTACGGCTTCCGCAAGGGAAAAAGTACACTTGATGCACTCTCGGCTGTTGCAGATATAGCCAAGAATGCTCTCGATGGTGACAGATGGCTTGGCGGTAGGAAGGAGTACTGCGCAATCGTCACGCTGGACGTGAAGAACGCCTTCAACACTGCAAGATGGCCTACAATTCTAAGTGCTATGCACAATATGGGTATCCAGGAGTATCTGAGATTAGTGGTAGGAAGCTATTTCAGGGACCGTGTCCTTTGGTTCGACACGGAAGCTGGCCCGAGAAGCTACCGAGTTTCGTCAGGTGTCCCCCAAGGATCGGTACTTGGACCGATCCTGTGGAACATTATGTACGATGGGATCTTGGGCATCAGCAAGCCCATTGGAGCTGAGCTGCACTGCTTTGCAGATGACGTGGCAATAACAGCGGTCGCCAAAACACTGACAGAGTTACAGGCAAAGTGCAACGCGACGATTAGATCGACCATCGACTGGCTGGAGAAAGTCGGTCTAAAAATCGCGGCGCACAAGACCGAGGCTGTCCTGCTGAGCAGCAGGAAAGCTGTGGAGACTCTGCAGGTCTCAGTTAATGGGATCCAGGTGACTTCAGCGGGATCCCTAAAGTACCTGGGTGTCCTTATAGACCACAGGCTCTCCTTTAAGGATCACGCAATCTATGCTAGCAGGAAGGCAGGGATCACATCTGCTTCATTGGCAAGGCTCATGCCTAACGTGGGAGGACCTAGGATGCCGGCTCGTAAGCTGCTGGTGGCGGTAGCAAAAGCCACGCTTCTATATGCTGCGCCTATCTGGAGCTCAGCCACAAATAAAGGCTCATACCTTAAAGGCGCGCGATCGGTGATGCGGTCTATGGCCCTCAGGCTTATTAGAGGATTCAGGACGATTTCAGACGACGCGGCACTTGCCCTGGCAGGCATGCCGCCCATCGACCTCGAGATCAAGGCACGAGGCTTTATTCGAGATGGCGTTTCTCGGCTAGAGACTCAAGAGTGGCTGACGAGAGAGTGGCAGACTAGATGGCAAACGTCGCACCGTGGGAGATGGACTTACCAGCTCATCCCAGTGTTAGCGGAATGGGCAGAGTGTCAACACAAAGTTGTGGACTACCACCTGACCCAGTTCCTCACTGATCATGGCTGCTTCCGGGGTTATCTATTTCGGTTTCGCCATGTAGATTCAGCCCAGTGCCTCTACTGTACCGACGCTGTGGAAACCGCGGAACATGTCCTTATGCACTGTTCCCGGTTTTCTTTGGAGAGATCAGCTAGGGTCTTTGTCTGGAGTGCCGCTCAGCCCAAGAGGGCTGTTCTCTGCCATGTTGGCAAACAAAGATACGTGGGACTTGGGGCATGGCATCATCATTAACATGATGAAGAGGGTCCGAGCCGATGAGGTGACCAATAGAGCTGGTACATAGGTAGATAGCTATATAATTAAGGAGACTTATCCCTGTGTGGTGGCGGGGCTAGAATACTACCTCAGCGGGCTCGGCTTGTCGTAAAAGGCGACTAAAGAGTTAAGGAAGGGGAGTCACGCTACATGCTAACGCATCTAAGAGGGAGTGCGACCTGGCCTCACATCCTGCTCACCGAAGTATTACCTTGACTGGCAGTCCCGGTGAGCGCGTCAAGGACTGGTGAGTGTACGGAGGTTTTTGTTTAGTACGTAGGCATAAACCTATAGTATCTATAGGTGTATGAATCGTGCATGCCATCTTCGTATGGTATCTTTCGAAGATTTAATTTTCCTCCAGTATATGTATATAAAAAAAAAAAAAAAAAAAAAAAAAACAGACACAGACAGACACAGACAGACACAGACAGACACAGACAGATACAGACAGACACAGAAATACACAGACAGACACAGACAGATACATACAGACACAGACAAACACAGACAGACACAGACAGACACAGAAAGACATAAACAGACACAGACAGACACAGACAGACACAGACAGACACAGACAGACACAGACAGACACAGACAGACACAGACAGACACAGACAGACACAGACAGACACAGACAGACACATACAGACACAGAAAGACATAAACAGACACAGACAGACACAGACAGACACAGACAGACACAGACAGACACAGACAGACACAGGCAGACACAGACAGACACAGACAGACACAGACAGACACAGACAGACACAGACAGACACAGACAGACACAGACAGACACAGACAGACACAGACAGACACAGACAGACACAGACAGACACAGACAGACACAGACAGACACAGACAGACACAGAAATACACAGACAGACACAGACAGATACAGACAGACGGACATACACAGACAGACAGACACAGACACAGACAGACACAGACAGATACAGACAGACACAGACAGACACATCTGAAATGGTGCTGTTGTCGAAAGGAAAGGGACCCACAAACGCTGCAGGCAGCTTCCGCCCATTATGTCTGCTGGACATCGTGGGAAAGCTCTTTGAACGCATCTTGTACACTCGCATCGAGATGATTACCGATAGTCCCGGTGGCCTACAAAGACACCAGTATGGCTCCGAAATTCCGAAAAGGAAAAGCCCGCTCGACGCTCTCACTACCGTAAGAGATCTGGCCAAGACCGCTCTCGACGGTGACAGATGGCTACGAGGCAGCAAGGAGTACTGCGCCATCATCACGCTGGACGTCAAAAATGCCTTCAATACGGCGAGATGGCCAAACATCCTCGGGGCCATGCGATCCATGGGTATACCTACATACATCAGGATAGTTATTGGCAGCTATTTCAGGGACCGTATACTATGGTACGACACTGAAGCCGGGCCAAGAAAATACTACGTCTCTGCAGGTGTCCCACAATTGTCGGTACTTGGACCTATCCTGTCGAACATGATGTACGACGGGCTACTGTCCATCAGCAAGCCCAGTGGAGTGAAGATTCACTGCTTTGCCAACGACGCGGCCGCAACAGTTGTTGCCAAAACAATATCGGAGCTTCAGGACAAGAGCAATGCAGCGATTAGGTCAACCATTAACTGGCTGGAGAAAGCCGGTCAAAGAATTGCTGCGCACAAGTCCGAAGTTGTGCTGTTAAGTAGCAGAAAGGCCGTCGAGAGTATACAGGTCGCGGTTAACGACGCCCAAATAAAGTCAGCCGGATCATTGAAGTACCTGGAAGTTCTATTTGACCATAGACTGTCGTTTAAGGAACATGTAAGATACGCCAGCAGGAAGGCTGTGATGTCAGCAACAGCAGTGGCAAGACTAATGCCAAATATAGGAGGACCCAGGATGCCGTTCAGGAGGCTGCTGGTGGCGGTCGCGAAAGCATCGCTTCTATAAGCAGCCCCTATCTCTATCACGAATAAAGTGACCTACTTAGATAGCGGTCGTGCAGTATCACGGGCCCTTAGACTGATCAGAGGATTTAGAACAATATCCGAAGATGCAGCTCATGTACTTGCGGGAATCCCTCCGATTGACCTAGAAATAGAGGCCATATACCTAGCTTGAGAAGGTGTCTCCCGGATAGAGATAAGCGACTGGCTCCGAGGAGTGTGGCAGTCTAGGTGGCAATAGTCCCAGCAAGGGAGATGGACTTACCAGCTGATTCCAGATCTATCGGAATGGGCACGTTGTGAACACAAAGTGATGGACTTCCACTTGACCCAATTCCTCACCGACCATGGATGCTTTCGGGGGTACCTCTCCAGGTTCCACCATGTGGACTCAGCGCAGTGCCAATTCTGCACAGACTCAGCCGAGACAGCGGATCATATCCTACAGCTCTGTTCCAGGTTTTATACAGAGAGAGAGAGCAGCTGGAGTCTCTTACCGGAACTCCGCTCAACCCGAGAAGCTTAATGAGCACCATGTTGGCTGACAAAACCGCGTGGGAGAAGGCACATGGCATCATCATCGGAATGATGAAACGTGTTCGCAAGGATGAGATGGCCAGCAGACCCGATGGATGAAGAGCACTCCTGTGTGGTGGCGGGGCAAGAATACCACCTCAGCGAGCTCGGCTTGTCGTAAAAGGCGACTATAGAGAGACACGCTGCATGGCAACGCTAAAGGAGAGGGACTGCGATCTGGCACCACATCCTGCTCAGTATTACCTTGACTGGAAGTCCCGGTGAGCGTGACAAGGACTGGAGAGCGTACGGAGGTTTTTATTTAGTACGTAGGCATAACTCTACTTGGAGGGTCATGAATCGTGCATGCCATCTACGTATGATAGATGGTATCGTTAGAAGATTTTATTTTCATGCCGTATTTGTAACAAAAAAAAAAAAAAAAACACAGACAGCCACAGACAGACACAGACAGACACAGACAGACACATACAGACACAGACAGACACAGACAGACACAGACAGACACAGACAGACGGGAAATTTCTGATATGGACGCGATTTATAGGCGCTGCGCGAAACTCTTTTATTAATGAAGTGAGCTTGGCCGGAACAATTGGTAGTCTTGCAGATCCACATAGTGGCGATGTGCAGTTGTTCTGCTTCGCGATTGGAACGATTAAAACGAGACGCGAGCTGCTGTAAGTTGCAAAATAATTTTTTTGCAGTTTCATTGTTGTGCCCAGTTACTAAACATCAGCTGTTAGGGCTGCAAAAACTCGCTGCAGAGGTTATCCGACTCGAGCGGCGTTGCCAGATCGACGGCGCTGCCAGACCTGCTCTGGTGATCTATAAGGGCGCGAAAACATAAAATTCAAATTTAAATTTGAATTTGAATCTAAATTTAAATTAAAATTTAGTTTAATTGGTTTGATTAGTTTAATTAACCTAATTTAATTTAACTAATTTGGTTAATCTAATTAATTAATTAATTAAATATATTAAATTAATTAAATTAATTAAATATATTAAATAAATTAAATTAATTAAATTAATTAAATATATTAAATTAATTAAATTAATTAAATATATTAAATTAATTAAATTAATTAAATATATTAAATTAATTAAATTAATTTAATATAAAATATATTAAATTAATTAAATTAATTTAATATAAAATATATTAAATTAATTAAATTAATTTAATATAAAATAATTTAATTAATTTAATTAATTTAATTAATTTAATATATATTATATATTATATATTTTATATTAAATTAATTTAATTAATTTAATATATTTTATATTAAATTAATTTAATTAATTTAATATATTTTATATTAAATTAATTTAATTAATTTAATATATTTTATATTAAATTAATTTAATTAATTTAATATATTTTATATTAAATTAATTTAATTAATTTAATATATTTTATATTAAATTAATTTAATTAATTTAATATATTTTATATTAAATTAATTTAATTAATTTAATATATTTTATATTAAATTAATTTAATTAATTTAATATATTTTATATTAAATTAATTTAATTAATTTAATATATTTTATATTAAATTAATTTAATTAATTTAATATATTTTATATTAAATTAATTTAATTAATTTAATATATTTAATTAATTTAATTAATTTAATATATTTAATTAATTTAATTAATTTAATTTATTTAATATATTTAATTAATTTAATTAATTTAATATATTTAATTAATTTAATTAATTTAAATTGGAATTTGGTCTAAATTTGAAACTGAATTCTTTTTTCTGTGTGTGAAACTAATCGGAGAGAGCGTAGCAACTATAATAGTTGCAGAAATAGCAATTTGGTTTTTAAACTTTCATTTCGGAGTGGACCAATTGTAGAAAGGGAAAAGGCTCAAAAGTCGCGAACAGACTGAAAATCATCCTCACACCATTTCGGTGCCTAAGAGAGGCTCTGGTGTCCGAAAAGGGGCGGAATAAACATCCATGAACGCCTAGGGGAAATCCGTGGCCCACGAGGGACCCTCTCTACTTGCTGGTACACGACGACTGCAAAGCTTAAACCGCTATCGCTGGTCTATAAATGGATACTTCAGCGGGGGGCATTGCCCCCACAGACGTCGACCCATTCAGGAGAAGTTCCAGAATGTCGAGGTCTCCTACAAGAGGAGCAGGAAGGGTGCAGGGTGCCGTGATCACCGGGCCAGCGGCTGCGACTGCGGAACGAGAGTCATCCAGTCACCGCAATGGACAACTTGGCCCCAACACCGTGTAACTCCACTGCTATTGCAAACTCGACGGCAATGGACGTTATTAGCGTGCCAACGCACAAGGGGGGAGGAAAATCTCCAACGGTATCACCAATACGGCCTGTAGACCTAGGCACGGCGATCCAAAACAAAGACCTGCGAAGTATTCTTGCCAGGATGAGTGGCAAAATACAAGTCCTTCTATCGGCGTTCGAAACACAGCGCCATGTCACCAAAGAGACCAAGGGCGTAATTAGTGAACTCTCGGCTCTCAATAATAGAGCAACCGAGCTATACGAAGGCAACGCAAAGAAGGAACGAACTGCGACCACAGCTACGCAGACAGTGGTGCAAAAGAGTTGCAAAAAGGCTACTCACGCAGTGCAAGTGGCTAAGGCCCAGACGCCCAAGGAACAAGCGCCAAAGTTGGGCAACAAAACAGGAGCAATGACCAAAAGCAGTGCAACGGAGGCAAAGCCGGCAACCTAGCATCTGTTGCTAAAAATGCTAGCTCTGGAGGCGAGTGGACCACTCCTAAGCCTACGCGCCTGCAAAAAGCCAGAGGCTCTTATCGTTAAGAAGACGGGAGAGGCTTCCTACCCAGAGATGATCTGCAAACTCAAAGCGGACCCGAGCCTTAGCGCATTGGGCAAACATGTTCGCAGAATACGTAGAACACAGCAAGCTGTTGCTTGAAGTATACGGAAAGGCCTCTGAAAGCGTTCCCCAATTCAAAAAGGAACTAGAAGCGTCGCTCAAAGAAATGGCTTCTGTACGTACGGGAGCTCATAAAATAGCGCTATCGTGTAGCGGAATGGATGAGGCAGCAGCGGAACTCCACAGCAGCCTTGTCAAGCAATTCCAAGGCATCCAGCTAAATCCGGAGGATGTCAGGAGCCTTCGCAAAATGCGGGATGGGACTCAGATAGCGACACTATTACTGAGCGCGAACGATGCTATTGCGGTACTCAAGCAGGGCACGGTAACCGTAGGGTGGTCAAGATGCCGCATCATCCAGGACCTCCGGCCCATGAATTGCTACAGGTGCCTGGGATACGGACACCGAGCAACGTCCTGCAAGGCGATCGATCGGGCAGATTGCTGTTTGCGATGCGGTGAGCGAGGGCACAAGGATAAGGGGTGTGTGGCACCACCAAAATTCCTTATTTGCAGCAATGAGGTGGATAGGAGCCACCCGACGGGCAGTTTTGCATGCCCGACCTATAGAGAGTGCATAAAGTAAGCTAAGAGCCGTCCTAATGCAGGACAAAATTAAATGTATCCAGCTCAATGTGAACCATTGCGCAGCTGCTCCTGCGGTGGGAAATAATAATTCGATGTTTACGGACGAGTCCGGCAAAGCAGCTATCAAATGTTGCAGCTCTCTACACGTGCAGGAACTGGCTGCCTCTCCGATGCGGGGAATCGCTTATGCGAAGATAAAAGGCGTGCATATGTACAGCTGCTATGCTCCGCCTAGCGACAGCCCGGAACAATTCGAGGAGATGCTAGAGCTGATGGTGAGGCATGCGAGAGGGCGTAGTCCAAAGATAATCGCTGGTGACTTTAATGCCTGGGCAGTAGAATGGGGCAGCAGGGTATCCAATCCCAGAGGCCGAGCTGTGATAGACGCGATGTAAATGCTGGACCTGATATTGTTGAACGACGGTCTCAAGCCTACGTTCAACAATGATAGGGGAACGTCATTTATCGACATAACCTTTGTCAGCAGAGGACTATTGGCCTCTGATGATGCTGTAACGTTAAGCGATCACGCACTGATCTCCTTCAGCCTCCTACCGGTGGCCACGCCTTGGAGACGGCAGAGGAAAACAGTCGGGCAAGCATGGGACACCAGGAAGATCGATGAAGTTATGCTTGCATACCAAATCGACTCCCTGGCAATCACAAATGACCATGCAGAGACTATGGCGGCTGACCTCATGAAGAAGCTTGAAACAACGTGGGTATTCAGGGACACGTTCCAGCAGTGCCTTACGGACGGGGTCTTTGCAATGAGGTGGAAAAGCCAAAAAATAGTGCTGCTACCGAAAGGCAAAGGACCTGCACATGCTGCAAGCAGCTACCGCCCATTATGCCTGCTTGATATTGTGGGTAAATTGCTGGAGCGAATTCTGTATTCGCGAATCGAGGCAACCACCGAGAGCATCAACGGCCTTGGAAGTCAGCAGTATGGCTTCCGGAAGGGCAAGAGAACCCTGGACGCACTCACGGCGGTGAGAAATATTGCCAAGAACGCCCTCGAGGGTGACAGATGGTTAGGAGGATCGAAGGAGTACTGTGCAATCGCTACGTTGGATGTAAAGAACGCCTTTAATACCGCTAGATGGCCCGTAATCCTGTGCGCCATGCATATAATGGGTATCCCGGAGTACTTAAGGACCGTCGTTGGGTACGATCTGGTACGATACGGAGGCTGGCCCGAAAAGGTACCGTGTGTCGGCAGGTGTTCCACAAGGATCCGTACTTGGACCGATCCTGTGGAACATCATGTACGATGGTATCCTGGGCATCAACAGGCCATTAGGAGCGGAACTGCATTGCTTTGCGGACGACGTGGCCATAAAAGCAGTAGCCAAAACCATAGCAGATCTCCAAGGGAAATGCAACGCGACAATAAGTGCGGCCATTGGCTGGCTGGAGAAAGCCGGCTTAACAATTGCGGCTCACAAGACCGAGGTCGAAATGCTTAGTAGCAGAAAAAAGGTGGAGAGAATGCTGGTTTCGGTTAACGGGACACCGGTGGCCTCTCAAGCGTCTCTAAAGTACTTGGGTGTGCTGATAGACCACAGGCTATCATTTAAGGACCATGCTAGATACGCAAGCAGGAAGGCAGCAATCACATCCGCTGCCCTTTCTAGACTGATGCCCAACGTAGGAGGTCCCAGATATCCGGCCAGGAAACTGCTAGTGGCGGTAGCAAAGTCTACGCTAACCTATGCGGCACCAATTTGGAGCAACGCCACCATAAGAAGCTCATATATGAAAGGAGCGCGCTCGGTGCTACGTTCTATGGCCCTTAGGCTTATAAGAGGCTTCAGGACAGTTTCCGAAGACGCAGCTTTAGTTCTGGCAGGCTTGCCACCAATTGACCTTGAGATCAAGGCCCTGAGTCAAATTCGTGAATGTGCTACCCAACTGGAGGCTCACCAGCGGCTGATGGGAGAGTGGCCGAGCCGATGGCAAACGTCGCAACGGGGGAGGTGGTCCTACCAGCTCATCCCCGAGCTAGCGGTTTGGGCAGAGTGCCGGCATAAAAACATAAATTCATCACGGACCATGGCTGCTTTCGGGCTTACCTACTCCGGTTCCACCATGTTGAGACAGCCCAATGCGTCTACTGCCCCGATGCGGTGGAAACTGCGGAGCATGTTCTTATGAACTGATCCAGATTTACGGCGGAGCGTGAGCAGCTAAGAGCGATGACTGGGAATCCGCTCAACCCAAGTGGACTGTTCGCGACTATGATGGAGAGCAGTGAGGCATGGGAGCTAGATCATCACCAGCATGATGAAACGAGTCCGAGCCGACGAGAGGGCCAACAGTTCTGGAGGCCATCGAAGTCATACCTTGACTGGCAGTCCCGATGAGCGCGTAAAGGACTGAGGTTTTTGTTTTAGTACGTAGGCATAACTCTATTTGGAGAGTTATGAATCGTGCATGCCACCTACGGACGGTAGGTGGTATCTTTAGAAGATTTTAATTTTCCTACCGTAAGGCGTTACGACAAAAAAAAAAAAAAAAAATGACAGACAGACACAGACAGGACACAGACAGACACAGACAGACACAGACAGATACATACAGACACAGACAGATACAGACAGACACAGACATACACAGACAGACACAGACAGACACAGACAGTCACAGACAGACACAGACAGACAGACACAGACAGATGGACATACAGGTATCTCCAAAGAGGCGCTTTCCACCCATTCCACTAGATTTAGATTTATATCACCTACCAATTTATGTTCAACTTAGTCACAGCAATATTATTCCTATTACTCATAATGCTCCGCTCCTCACAAAGAACGCTGATATCCGGGAGTTCAAAAGGCTGCTTGAGTCTACAATACACCTCCGGCGCGGATATCAAAGATGCAATCTCGATACTCAATAGAAATATATATCAAGCAATTGCGGCCTCAACTCCGCCTACAAGGCCCATAAGAGTAAGCCAGTAAGGCAATAGAAACCATCTGAGTGACAACACACTCAGGCTACTTAATCTCAAACAACGCTTTAAGAGAGAACTTCTCATTCAGCACTCAGCTGCGAGTCGCTAACTCTATAAAAAAACACAAAATCAACTAACTAAGTAGACACCCACGACCGTTTCAGACTTCAAAAACTATGGCAAATTACTAATAATGTCAAGAGGAAACCAGAACCGAACTGGCGTCTTAAAATACAGCACAATGTCAATAGCCCCCCTTATTGGATCAATACCTGCCACGATAAAGCTGAAGCCTTTGCAGATCATCTTGAACAGCACTTCAGCCCCATATTTTCCAATACAGACACTGACAGGGCCAACATCCATAGAAAACTTGAACAGGACCTCACAAATAAACGGCAGATTCAAAACTCTGAAGATGCACATAGCCTACGGTCTATAACTGCACCTTCAACAGATTATTGACCTACTCCCTCCAAAAAAATCCTCTAGGTGGGACAATATAAACAACAAAATCCCTAAGGTCCTGCCGAATTGTGCAATTGCATACCTCTGCCTTATTTACAATGCCATACTTACCCATGGACACTTCCCATGTGAATGGAAGCTTGCCACAATATCCATGATACTTAAACCTAGCAAAAGTGCAAATAAAGTTTCCTCCTACCGTCCAATAAGCCTACTCTGCAGCTTTTTAAAGCTCTTTGAAAAAATACTCATGGACAGGCTCTTTGAAATTGACGAATTCTGCTCTGCCATACCTAATCATCAGTTCGGTTTCAGGAAGGAGCACGGAACTGAGCAACAACTATTTAGAGTCACGCAATTTATTCTCAAATCATTCGAATCACGCAAGTTCTGCTCAGCCGTCTACATTGATATTAGTGAGGCGTTTGATCGTGTCTGGCACTAAGGTCTTCTTAGCAAGCTTGCACAACTATTACCTTATAACCTCTACCTAGTGCTTTAAAGCTACCTACGCGCAGAACCTTCCTTGTCAAAGGCCTGAATAATATTAAATCACGTACATGCCCCTGCTATATACAATTTATACCTCTGATATGCCGTTTCCCAGCACGCAATATAGTTGTTCTGCTGTCCACCTTCGCCGATGACACTGTCATCATGGCAACATCAGAAATCCTACAATTTGCGATTAGAGCAAATCAGGACTATCTGCATAGACTAAAAAAAAATGGGCTAAACTCTGGTGCACCAAAATAAATGCCAGTAAAACAGCGCATGTTATTGTAGCATACCACCTTCAATGTTATGACACCTTGTCATACATAATACATATAATAACATAATACTAATAATAAATACTAAATTAACATAACATAGCCTAATGAGTTTAACATAGCATAATGAGTTTAACATAGATTAAGCATGTGCAGGTTAGCTGTGCCTAACTGCAGCACTGCAAGATCACTCTGAATGTGACAAGCGATTAAAAAAGACATGTTTCGGCAAAGCGCCAAATATTCAAATCTTAAAGTGAACAAATTAAAATAATACTTTCATCTGCTACCACATGGCGACCGTGACAAATAATAACCGACCGTAATAAAGATAAAAAGAAATTAAGAAGAGCAGCAGCTCCTGTTGCAAACAGCAACAACAAAAAACATAAAAGGAGCGGCCGCAGAATAAAACTTCTTCAGCCACGGCGACTGATCAAAGACATGATCAGGTCGGCAAAGGAGGAAGCAGCCCGGCAACGCTACATAGAGCGTCTCCAAGACATCGAGGAAGAGCTTCGCAAAAGTGCGAAGAAACGGGCTGCATAATTTGCACATGCCCCAATTTGCCAAGAAATAACACTATCAAGGCAACCGCTGCAAAGAGCGTCACCTCAACTTTAACATGCCAACCGACAACGCTACAAGAGCGTTTGGGAAAATAATATATTTTCGCAATGATGCGAAATAACGCAAACGGGCTGCTTAAACGCAATTGCCCCAATTTGCTCTAATATTAAGGCAAAATTCAAGCCGAGGCGGGTAACCGCTGCTTGGAAAATACTAATTGCTGATAGGCTATAACTAACAAATGTGGTTGGAGGTATTTTTCTTAAAAATTGTAAAACGAATTGTGAGCCAACCACATTCCCTAAATCTATCATTTTCTCATATATGTATATACAAATACAAATACGGTACTGTACCGTACTGTAAATCTAAAAGCAAAAGCAAAAGCATTTTTCAGACTCAGGGAAAAAGAACCGTTGTTTTTCGGTGTGATGCTCGCATCATTTCGCTCGCATTTGAGCATCGCCACATAAAACTGTACACATAAAACGGTACGCTTATACGGTACCGCGAAGAGCAAAAGAGAACAACAAAGCTAGAATAGCAGTTCCAAAAAGTACAGTAGTAGCAAATGCAGCTGCAAGACAGACATTGACATTCAAATAACATTATGACTTATATACAAATTGCATATTTGTCTACATTGGAGACATGCAAGAAAAACATAATGACATTTGAATGACACTTCTTGTACATAACTTATATGCATATTGCATATCCTTAAATATATATATAATTACATTTACTACACTTTAAAATACCATTTAAAATACTACACTTTAAAATACTACATTAAAATACTACATGGCAATTTAAAAACAAATTTCAAGCATTTTGATTTTCGGAAGAAAAAAAATAATTTTTTTCTTCATAAATTTATTATTTTCTTTTCTCAAACGTTTCATTGATTACATACATTTCAATTTTTCAAGAAAAATTACACGATCATGTGCGAACCACATAGATTAGAATTACAAAGGAAAAGCTATAAATCAATCCAAGAATGGAATGGAATGATATAGCGAAACATATAGATGATTTTCGAAACAAATTTGATAAATGATATAAATGCATAAATAAAGACGCAGTATTAAAAGTAGATACATTAAAAAATCACATAGAAATAATAGTCAGAGAATATAATAACATAGTCACTTTAGTGAATAAACATGCAGATAGACTTACAGCTGAGAACAATAATAAGTGTCAAAAGGTAATAAAATCCCTAAACACAAGATTTAAAAATATCAGAAAAAGAAGACATATTTTTATTAACATACCTGAAAGTCTAAGTCAACTGGTGGAACTTGATTCCGACTCAAGAAACATAACATCTTTTTCAACGAGCAATGGCTCATATCGCTTCACGCGATTACCTTTTGGTCTGAAAATATCACCAAATTCATTCCGGAAAAATGTTCATTTTTCATGCATGAAGTGACATTCCTAGGTCACAAATGCACAGACAAAGGAGTATTGCCAGATGACAAAAAATATGATGCCATCAAAAATTATCCCGTTCCTCATGACGCGGATAGCGCAAGACGAATTGTAGCATTCTGCAACTATTACCGTCGATTTATTGAAAACTTCGCCGATTATTCACGACACATAACCAGATTATGTAAATGAATGTCCCTTTTGAATGGTCAAGCGATTGCCAAAGAGCATTCGAACACCTTAAAGAAAAACTTATGCACCCCACATTATTACAACATCCTGATTTTCGCAAAGAATTTTGCATTATAACGGATGCTAGTAAACAAGCTTTCGGAGCGGTTCTTACCCAGAATCGTGACGGGATTCAGCTCCCAATAGCTTATGCATCACGTTCATTTACAAAAGGGGAAAGCAATAAGAATACTACGGAACAGTTAGCTGCAATTCATTGGACAATCACCCATTTTAGACCATATATTTATGGAAAACATTTCACAATTAAAACAGCCCCAGACCATTACCATATCTATTTTCTATGACTAATCCCAGTTCTAAATTAACTCGCATGCGGCTAGAGCTTGAAGAATACGACTTCACTGTAGAATACTTAAAGGGAAAAGATAATTTCGTAGCAGACGCACTTTCGCGTATAAATATAAAGGAACTCAAAGACATGCAACATAAAGTCCTGAAAGTCACTACCAGGAAACAAAGTAGACAAAAATCCTGCGCAGGAGAAACAAACAAATCTGAATTGCATACGCAATCAAAAGAAACAGCTTCAATGCCCAACGTATACCAAGTCATCAATAATGACGACATGCGTAAAGTAGTGACCTATCATATGATATGTTTCTTTAAACATGGAAAAAAGATTACTGCAAGATATGATGTCAATGATTTATATACTAATGGAGTCCTTGATTTAGATCAATTTTTCCAAAGGCTTGAAATGCAGGCTGGTATATATAAAATCAATCATCTCAAAATGGCACCGTGGGGAAATAGCTTTGAATACGTTTCAATATATAATTTTAAACAAAAGGGCAATAAAGTATTAACAAAATTAAGAGAGGCGCTACTCAACCCGGTGACATTAATAAACAGTGAAAAAGAAAAAGAAGCAATTTTGTCTACACTACATGATGATCCATTACAAGGAGGTCATACAGGCATTGCAAAAACCTTGGCCAAGGTCAAAAGACATTATTTTTGGAAAGGAATGTCTAAACAAATAACAGACTACATTAAAAAATGTCAAAAATGCCAAATGTCAAAATCAACGACGCATACAAAGACCCCAATCACCTTAACTGAAACCCCTGAACATACTTTCGACAGAGTGATAGTGGACACTATAGGCCCTCTACCAAAGTCGGAAAATGGCAACGAATATGCAGTCACTCTTGTTTGTGGTGGCGGCAAGAAGTTCTTCCTTCTTGGGGGGATCGTAGAAGAGGGGGTGAAATTGGCTGCGAAAAACTTGACCGACGCGAAAACAATTCGAAAATAGGGAAACAACTCGGGGCGCGTGGTATTTACTTCACTTATAATTTTCAACTGATTCTATGTACATG
>JAEIFQ010000412.1:0-52676 GCA_018904025.1 Zaprionus vittiger | reverse complement strand
GTTGCAGAGACAAGTTGCAGACATGTTACAGACATGTTGCAGACATGTTACAGACATGTCACAGACATGTTGCAGACATGTTACAGACATGTCATAGACATGTCACTGACATGTTGCAGACATGTCACAGATATGTCACAGACATGTCACAGGCATGTTACAGACATGTCACAGACATGTTTCAGACATGTCACGGACATGTCACAGACATGATTGCAGACATGTTACAGACATGTCACAGGCATGTTGCAGACATGTCACAGACATGTAACAGACATGTTACAGACATGTTTCAGACATGTTACAGACATGTCATAGACATATTACAAACATATTACAGACATGTTGCAGACATGTAACAGACATGTAACAGACATGTTGCAGACATGTAACAGACATATCACCGAAATTTTGCAGACATGTTACAGATATGTGACAGACATTTCACAGACATGTACAAACATGTCACAGACATGTTACAAACATGTCACAGACATGTTACAGACATGTTGCACACATGTTACAGACATGTTACAGACATGTTGCAGACATGTTACAGACATGTCACACACATGTCACACACATGTTGGAGACATGTAACAGACATGTCACAGACATGTAACAGACATGTCACAGACATGTTACAAACATGTCACAGACATGTTGCAGACATGTCACAGACATGTTACAAGACATGTCACAGACATGTCACAGACATGTCACAGACATGTCACAGACATGTCACAGACATGTTACAGACATGTTACAGACATGTTACAGACATGTTGCAGAACATGTCACAGACATGTTACAGACATGTCACAGACATGTTACAGACATGTCACAGACATGTCACAGACATGTCACAGACATGTTACAGACATGTCACAGACATGTTGCAGACATGTCACAGACATGTTACAGACATGTCACAGACATGTTACAGACATGTCACAGACATGTTACAGACATGTCACAGACATGTCACAGACATGTAACAGACATGTCACAGACATGTTACAAACATGTCACAGACATGTTGCAGACATGTCACAGACATGTCACAGACATGTTACAGACATGTCACAGACATGTTACAGACATGTCACAGACATGTTACAGACATGTCACAGACATGTCACAGACATGTTACAGACATGTTACAGACATGTCACAGACATGTCACAGACATGTTACAGACATGTTACAGACATGTTGCAGACATGTCACAGACATGTCACAGACATGTTACAGACATGTTACAGACATGTTACAGACATGTCACAGACATGTTACAGACATGTTACAGACATGTCACAGACATGTTACAGACATGTCACAGACATGTTACAGACATGTTGCAGACATGTTACAGACATGTTACAGACATGTTGCAGACATGTTACAGACATGTTACAGACATGTTACAGACATGTTACAGACATGTTGCAGACAGACATGTTCACAGACATGTTACAGACATGTCACAGACATGTTAGCAGACATGTTACAGACATGTCACAGACATGTTACAGACATGTCACAGACATGTCACAGACATGTTACAGACATGTTACAGACATGTTACAGACATGTTACAGACATGTTACAGACATGTTACAGACATGTTACAGACATGTCACAGACATGTCACAGACATGTTACAGACATGTTACAGACATGTTACAGACATGTCAGACATGTTACAGACATGTCACAGACATGTTACAGACATGTTACAGACATGTCACAGACATGTTCACAGACATGTTACAGACATGTCACAGACATGTTGCAGACATGTCACAGACATGTCACAGACATGTTACAGACATGTCACAGACATGTTACAGACATGTTACAGACATGTTACAGACATGTTACAGACATGTTGCAACAGACATGTCACAGACATGTTACAGACATGTTACAGACATGTTACAGACATGTCTACAGACATGTTACAGACATGTTACAGACATGTTACAGACATGTTACAGACATGTTACAGACATGTCACAGACATGTTACAGACATGTCACAGACATGTTACAGACATGTTACAGACATGTTACAGACATGTTACAGACATGTTACAGACATGTCACAGACATGTTGCAGACATGTCACAGACATGTCACAGACATGTTACAGACATGTTACAGACATGTCACAGACATGTCACAGACATGTTACAGACATGTCACAGACATGTTACAGACATGTCACAGACATGTCACAGACATGTTACAGACATGTCACAGACATGTTACAGACATGTTGCAGACATGTCACAGACATGTCACAGACATGTTACAGACATGTTACAGACATGTTACACAGACATGTTGCAGACATGTTACAGACATGTTACAGACATGTTACAGACATGTCACAGACATGTTGCAGACATGTTACAGACATGTCATAGACATGTCACTGACATGTTGCAGACATGTCACAGATATGTCACAGACATGTCACAGACATGTTACAGACATGTCACAGACATGTTACAGACATGTCACGGACATGTCACAGACATGATTGCAGACATGTTACAGACATGTCACAGGCATGTTACAGACATGTAACAGACATGTCACAGACATGTTACAGACATGTCACAGACATGTTACAGACATGTTACAGACATGTAGACATGTAAAGACATGTTACAGACATGTTACAGACATGTTACAGACATGTTACAGACATGTTGCAGACATGTAACAGACATGTACAACAGACATGTTGCAGACATGTAACAGACATATCACAGACAAATGTTGCAGACATGTTACAGATATGTGACAGACATGTCACAGACATGTTACAAACATGTCAAGACATGTTACAGACATGTTACAGACATGTCACAGACATGTTACAGACATGTCACAGACATGTCACAGACATGTTACAGACATGTCACAGACATGTCACAGACATGTTACAGACATGTCACAGACATGTTGCAGACATGTTACAGACATGTCACAGACATGTTACAGACATGTCACAGACATGTCACAGACATGTTGCAGACATGTCACAGACATGTCACAGACATGTCACAGACATGTTACAGACATGTCACAGACATGTTACAGACATGTCACAGACATGTTACAGACATGTCACAGACATGTTGCAGACATGTTGCAGACATGTTACAGACATGTCACAGACATGTTGCAGACATGTTACAGACATGTCACAGACATGTTACAGACATGTTACAGACATGTTACAGACATGTTTCAGACATGTTACAGACATGTCACATGACAGACATGTTACAGACATGTTACAGACATGTTACAGACATGTTACAGACATGTCACAGACATGTTACAGACATGTCACAGACATGTTACAGACATGTCACAGACATGTTACAGACATGTTACAGACATGTTACAGACATGTTACAGACATGTCACAGACATGTTACAGACATGTTACAGACATGTCACAGACATGTTGCAGACATGTCACAGACATGTAACAGACATGTCACAGACATGTTACAGACATGTTACAGACATGTCACAGACATGTTACAGACATGTTACAGACATGTTACAGACATGTCACAGACATGTTACAGACATGTCACAGACATGTCACAGACATGTTACAGACATGTCACAGACATGTTACAGACATGTCACAGACATGTTACAGACATGTCACAGACATGTTACAGACATGTCACAGACATGTCACAGACATGTTGCAGACATGTTACAGACATGTCACAGACATGTTGCAGACATGTCACAGACATGTTACAGACATGTCACAGACATGTCACAGACAAGTTGCAGACAAGTTGCAGACATGTTACAGACATGTTGCAGACATGTTACAGACATGTCACAGACATGTTGCAGACATGTTACAGACATGTCATAGACATGTCACTGACATGTTGCAGACATGTCACAGATATGTCACAGACATGTCACAGACATGTCACAGACATGTTACAGACATGTCACAGACATGTTTCAGACATGTCAGACATGTCACAGACATGTCACAGACATGATTGCAGACATGTTACAGACATGTCACAGGCATGTTGCAGACATGTCACAGACATGTAACAGACATGTTACAGACATGTTTCAGACATGTTACAGACATGTCATAGACATGTTACAAACATATTACAGACATGTTGCAGACATGTAACAGACATGTAACAGACATGTTGCAGACATGTAACAGACATATCACCGAAATTTTGCAGACATGTTACAGATATGTGACAGACATTTCACAGACATGTTACAAACATGTCACAGACATGTTACAGACATGTTACAGACATGTCACAGACATGTTACAGACATGTTGCAGACATGTTGCAGACATGTTACAGACATGTCACAGACATGTTACAGACATGTTACAGACATGTTACAGACATGTCACAGACATGTTACAGACATGTTACAGACATGTCACAGACATGTTACAGACATGTCACAGACATGTTACAGACATGTCACAGACATGTTACAGACATGTCACAGACATGTCACAGACATGTTACAGACATGTCACAGACATGTTACAGACATGTCACAGACATGTTACAGACATGTCACAGACATGTCACAGACATGTTACAGACATGTCACAGACATGTCACAGACATGTTACAGACATGTCACAGACATGTTACAGACATGTTACAGACATGTCACAGACATGTTACAGACATGTCACAGACATGTTACAGACATGTTACAGACATGTCACAGACATGTTACAGACATGTCAAAGACATGTTACAGACATGTCACAGACATGTTACAGACATGTACAGACATGTCACAGACATGTTACAGACATGTCACAGACATGTTACAGACATGTCACAGACATGTTACAGACATGTTACAGACATGTCACAGACATGTTACAGACATGTCACAGACATGTTTACAGACATGTTACAGACATGTCACAGACATGTTGCAGACATGTTACAGACATGTCACAGACATGTTACAGACATGTTACAGACATGTCACAGACATGTTGCAGACATGTCACAGACATGTTACAGACATGTCACAGACATGTTACAGACATGTCACAGACATGTTACAGACATGATTGCAGACATGTTACAGACATGTCACAGACATGTTACAGACATGTCACAGACATGTAACAGACATGTTACAGACATGTTACAGACATGTTACAGACATGTCATAGACATGTTACAAACATATTACAGACATGTTGCAGACATGTTACAGACATGTAACAGACATGTTACAGACATGTTACAGACATGTCACAGACATTTACATTGCAGACATGTTACAGACATGTGACAGACATGTCACAGACATGTTACAGACATGTCACAGACATGTTACAGACATGTCACAGACATGTCACAGACATGTTGCAGACATGTCACAGACATGTTACAGACATGTCACAGACATGTTGACAGACATGTTACAGACATGTCACAGACATGTTACAGACATGTCACAGACATGTTACAGACATGTCACAGACATGTTACAGACATGTTACAGACATGTCACAGACATGTTACAGACATGTCACAGACATGTTACAGACATGTCACAGACATGTCACAGACATGTCACAGACATGTCACAGACATGTTACAGACATGTCACAGACATGTTTCAGACATGTCACGGACATGTCACAGACATGATTGCAGACATGTTACAGACATGTCACAGGCATGTTGCAGACATGTCACAGACATGTAACAGACATGTTACAGACATGTCACAGACAAGTTGCAGACAAGTTGCAGACATGTTACAGACATGTTGCAGACATGTTACAGACATGTCACTAACATGTTGCAGACATGTTACAGACATGTCATAGACATGTCACTGACATGTTGCAGACATGTCACAGACATGTTTCAGACATGTCACGGACATGTCACAGACATGATTGCAGACATGTTACAGACATGTCACAGGCATGTTGCAGACATGTCACAGACATGTAACAGACATGTCACAGACAGTTGCAGACATGTTGCAGACATGTTACAGACATGTCACAGACATGTTACAGACATGTTACAGACATGTTACAGACATGTTACAGACATGTCACAGACATGTCACAGACATGTTACAGACATGTCACAGACATGTCACAGACATGTTACAGACATGTCACAGACATGTTACAGACATGTCACAGACATGTCTGAGACATGTTACAGACATGTTACACATGTACATGACATGTTGCAGACATGTTACAGACATGTTACAGACATGTCACAGACATGTTACAGACATGTCACAAACATATGTCACAGACATGTTGCAGACATGTAACAGACATGTCACAGACATGTTACAGACAGACATGTCACAGACATGTTCAGACATGTTACAGACATAGTCACAGACATGTTCACAGACATGTTACAGACATGTCACAGACATGTTACAGACATGTCGACATGTTACAGACATGTTACAGACATGTTACAGACATGTTACAGACATGTTACAGACATGTCACAGACATGTTACAGACATGTCACAGACATGTTACAGACATGTTACAGACATGTCACAGACATGTTACAGACATGTCACAGACATGTTACAGACATGCATTACAGACATGTTACAGACATGTCACAGACATGTTACAGACATGTCACAGACATGTTACAGACATGTTACAGACATGTTACAGACATGTCACAGACATGTCACAGACATGTTACAGACATGTTACAGACATGTCACAGACATGTTGCAGACATGTCACAGACATGTCACAGACATGTTACAGACATGTCACAGACATGTTACAGACATGTTACAGACATGTTACAGACATGTCACAGACATGTTACAGACATGTCACAGACATGTCACAGACATGTTACAGACATGTCACAGACATGTCACAGACATGTTACAGACATGTTATTAAACATGTCACAGACATGTTACAGACATGTTACAGACATGTTACAGACATGTTACAGACATGTTACAGACATGTCACAGACATGTTACAGACATGTTACACAGACATGTTACAGACATGTCACAGACATGTTACAGACATGTCACAGACATGTTACAGACATGTCACAGACATGTTACAGACATGTCACAGACATGTTACAGACATGTCACAGACATGTCACAGACATGTTACAGACATGTCACAGACATGTTACAGACATGTTACAGACATGTCACAGACATGTTACAGACATGTTACAGACATGTTACAGACATGTCACAGACATGTTACAGACATGTTACAGACATGTCACAGACATGTTGCAGACATGTTACAGACATGTTACAGACATGTCACAGACATGTCACAGACATGTTACAGACATGTCTACAGACATGTCACAGACATGTTGCAGACATGTTACAGACATGTCACAGACATGTTACAGACATGTCACAGACATGTCACAGACATGTTACAGACATGTTACAGACATGTCACAGACATGTTACAGACATGTTACAGACATGTTACAGACATGTCAACAGACATGTTACAGACATGTTACAGACATGTTACAGACATGTCACAGACATGTTGCAGACATGTTACAGACATGTCACAGACATGTTACAGACATGTTACAGACATGTCACATGACATGTTACAGACATGTCACAGACATGTTACAGACATGTTGCAGACATGTTACAGACATGTCACAGACATGTTGCAGACATGTTACAGACATGTCACAGACATGTTACAGACATGTTACAGACATGTCACAGACATGTTACAGACATGTCACAGACATGTTACAGACATGTTACAGACATGTTACAGACATGTCACAGACATGTTTGCAGACATGTCACAGACATGTTACAGACATGTCACAGACATGTTACAGACATGTCACAGACATGTCACAGACATGTTACAGACATGTTACAGACATGTCACAGACATGTCACAGACATGTAACAGACATGTTACAGACATGTTACAGACATGTTACAGACATGTCACAGACATGTTACAGACATGTTACAGACATGCATTACAGACATGTTGCAGACATGTTACAGACATGTTTGTAACAGACATATCACAGACATGTTGCAGACATGTTGCAGACATGTCACAGACATTTCACAGACATGTACAAACATGTCACAGACATGTTGCAGACATGTAACAGACATGTTACAGACATGAAAAAGACATGTTACACACATGTTACAAACATGTCACAGACATGTTGCAGACATGTCACAGACATGTCACAGATATGTTACAGACATATCACAGACATGTTACAAACATGTCACAGAGATGTTACAAACATGTCTCAGACATGTTGCAGACATGTTACAGACATGTTGCAGACATGTTACAGACATGTCACAGACATGTCACAGACATGTAACAGACATGTCACAGACAATTTCCATCAATGTGTACACAAGCTACAAAGCTGCCCAAAGTCACAATTTGACTTTCGCCTATACCTGTCAAACATTTCTCTGCACCTGTCAACTTTGCATTACGAAGCTTAAGAAACACATTTCTACGAACTAAACACAAATCTGCACCTGTATCTACAAGACCTTGAAAACCGAACTGATCACATGTCACACTCTTTAATTCAAGTCCTGAATTAGTAAACATGCTTCCAGACTTTGCACGAACCTCTTCTTGAACAAGATTAGCCGCCTTCTCTCCCTTTTCAGGAACAACAACTTTACACTGAGCAGCTCTATGCCCAGGCTGATTGCATTTAAAGCACTTAAGCTCCTTGCTAATCATTGGACAATCTTTCTTTATATGGGTCTGTTCACCGCACTTGAAACATTTTCTTACATAATTTCCTGAGCTATCCTCATTTGTCTCTGCTTTTACTCCTGACGATCCATACTTATTAAACTGCTTAGACGAACCTCGCATCTTCTCATACGCCACAATTTGAACATTTAATTGTGTTATAGTCTTTGCCTGAAAAAGTAATGCCTTATTCGTCCTAGAATCTGGTAATCCATTTACAAAATATTCAATTAAACTCTCATCCTCCAAGTCTATTGGCTTAGCTATCTCCATCAGTGCATACAAATACTCTTGTAATGTTTCATTCTTTTTCTGACTGCGTCTGCCCAATCTACGATGAAGTTCAGCAGATGAAACTATCGCGAATATCACGCTGACTGCGTATGAATGACTTCGCTGCCCCACTAAGCAACTGCTTTGCATAAAGAAACAACTGCAACTGACTCCATTCGACAGTAAGTGCACACTCCTCAAGCTCCTCTATCTACTGCATAACATCAAGGTTATTTGAACCTGAGAACTGTGACACACTACCTTCCACGTCCTTCAGTGTAAACCACGATCTATTTTGACTATTCTGGGCTGTTTCGCCTACGCCTTCAGTGTTTATCCTAGATTCACTTACACTTTCTCCTCTAGTTCGACTAGTATGTACTGGGTTGTTTCCTTCTACACTAGCAAACGATTCATCATCCTGACCCTGATGTTCATGCTGTTCTACATCCACTAAATCTTCGGTCAATCGCAAACCATAATAAGCCAGTAACTTATTCTGCAAGTCTGTCTTTAATCCAGATGAATTAATTTTTAAGGCCACCAACTTATCACGCAACTCCGCAACTCTGTCTGTAACAGACATGTCACAGACATGTCACAGACATGTCACAGACATGTTACAGACATGTCACAGACATGTCACAGACATGTCACAGACATGTCACAGACATGTCACAGACATGTAACAGACATGTAACAGACATGTCACAGACATATTGCAGACATGTCACAGACATATTGCAGACATGTTACAGACATGCCATAGACATGTTACAAACATATCACAGACACGTTGCAGAAATGTAACAGACATGTCACACACATATCACAGACATGTCACAGACATGTAACAGACATGTAACAGACATGTCACAGACATGTAACAGACATGTCACAGACATGTAACAGACATGACACAGACATGTTACAAACATGTCACAGACATCTTACAGACATGTTAAAGACATGTCACAGACATGTTGCAGACATGTCACGGACATGTTACAGACATGTCACAGACATGTCACAGACAAGTTGCAGACATGTTACAGATATGCTACAGACATGTAACAGATATGTTACAGACATGTCACAGACATTTTACAATCATGTCACAGACATTTTACAAACATGTCCCAGACATGTCACAGACAAGTTGCAGACATGTTACAGACATGTCACAGACATGTTGCGGACATGTTACAGACATGTCACAAACATGTTGCAGCCATGTTACAGACATGTCATAGACATGTCACAGGCATGTTACACCATGTCACAGAAATGTTACAGACATGTCACGGACATATTTGCAGACATGTGTGAGGCTCGTGTAGAAAAGTTTGATTTTATTCCCTATTTTGGTCAAGATTTTAAATTTGAATTTGAAATCGAATTTTGTTGTGCCATAACGAATTCGATAATTAGCATATGCAACTCAATGACCGTTTCGCAATTCTGCGCGATCAGTGTTGGCTAATACGATACATCGGCGACACATCGATTACGCCACAGCGATGTATCGTTCTCGATTGCTCAATTGGAAAAAGAAGAGCGGTGCCGAGCGTCACGTTTTTGGCGCAAAGAAAAAAAATAATTGTGCGAAAAGCCTAAATTGGAATATAAGTTCCCGATAAGTATATTGTGTGACTGGTGTTTGCAATGTGAGTATGGAATTACCAATTCCAAATAGGTACTCATATTTTTGGTATTTTCTGCAGTGTACCGCACGAGTTGCCCAGCGGAGCCCTAGCGCTACTGCGCCCCTACTTTCCACTGCCGCGTGCTTGCTTGTGCAAATAAATTTGCGTTGCGACTAGTCCAGCCAGCGGAGCCCTAGCGCAACTGCGCCCATACGCTCTTGCTGCTTCGGACACTTGCGCAACTGCGCCCATACGCTCTTGCTGCTTCGGACACTTGCGCAACGGCGCCCATACGCTAGTGCTGCGGCGCGTTTAGGTTTTTGCAACTGCGCGCTGACACTGCTGCACCTATGCGCTACTGCAAGGAGCAGTGATATTTCTTCGGTGAGTCAATGAAAATTTTCGACTTGGCTGAACGAAAGGTGACACGTGCTTTACCCCCCCCTCTTGCCTATATAGATCAAAGACCACCTAGCGGCAATTGCTCGACGGCTCAGTGAGCGTTGCCCGAGCTGGCGTTGTCGCCAAGGATCAACACAGGGACAATTAACACACCCCCCCACGAATCCACATAGGACCTTTTCACATTCGGACGGACCTAAGGAGCGCCTCACTCACATCTATAGGATTTAACGTCACACGTGGTTACACCCCTCCCCACTTGCACGTGTGAACACACACACACAACTCATACCCTCACACTTTAACAATCAATCACACCAGCCATATACAATCATTCACACCTTATTAATTTTCAATATTTAGTATTTTTATTTAAAATTATCATTTCTTTTGATTTAATTTCGGTTATATTTTCATTTTTAGTTTCTTGTTTATTATTTAAATTTTCTTTTGATTTTCATTTCCTTTTTTGTAAATTCTTATTTGATTATTTTTCTGTTCTTCTATTTTGGTTCTTAATTCATACACACTCATTCATACTCACACGTACACTGACATTCATATTTTCAAATATCATAACAAATGTAAATACCATAGGGAAAGTGTATGATAGTCAGGAGTAATAAATATAGGACAAAGAGTCTCGACATTGTGGCATGATTGATTGTTTACATTATTTTTGCAAGCGTTATTAGTTTTATACCCTAACAGCTGTTTCGTCGGGGCCCCTACGGATCACGGGTGAGTCGCAAAATAATAATAAACAAATATCGCAATCCACAAAAGAAACAAATATCGAATATACCCTGAATATCGTATGGATATAACTATCATATAAAGTAACTATCGGACAGACTTAAATATTTAAAGGAACATAAATATCGGATACATTTAAATATATCGAATTAACATAAATATCGGACAGATTTAAATATATCGAATTAAAGTAACTATCGGACAGACCTAGATATCGAATGAAATAATAAGTATCGTACAGAACCATGATTTAGATTAAGAAGATAAGAAAAATGAATCTATTAGAATAAGGGAACACTATTGCAGTAGTATTTTACAGTCATGCAGCATGAAGCTGATAAATTACCGAAATAAGGTTGATATTAAATATGATTAAAATGGAATAAATTTTCTTTTGAGGCACTAGGGAAGGGTAGCACAACAGCCAAATGGGTAGTATGGGAGGTTTAAATACTCATGCTACACGGTTGGGTGGGTGAAGAAGGAGAGCATCCCATCTGGCTTTCCGACTCGTTCATGTGTTAGGGATAGTCCGTCGGCTCATTTTGGCCTCCCTATGCCAGTCCCTTCTTTTTTTTCCGTTCCTAAACCTGTCGATTATTTCTGATGACATCGATAACTGAACCTGCACACAAAACCCCGCCCATTTTCCCTGAGCTTAGCCGGCTGTACCTCAGACAGGGTGTGCAGGGGACGTTACTGGACTTCGGTCGTTACACATGTTACAGACATGTCACAGGCATGTTACAAACATGTCACAGACATGTTACAAACATGTCACAGACATGTCACAGACAAGTTGCAGACATGTTACAGACATGTTACAGACATATTTCAGACATGTTACAGACATGTAATAGACATGTTACAAACATATCACAGACATGTTGCAGACATGTAACAGACATGTTGCAGACATGTTACAGACATGTCACAGACATGTCACAGACAAGTTGCAGACATGTTACAGACATGTCACAGACATGTTGCAGACATGTTACAGATATGCTACAGACATGTAATAGATATGTTACAAACATGTCACAGACATGTTACAGACGTGTCACGGATATATTTGCAGACATGTTACAGACATGTCACAGGCATGTTGCAGACATGTCACAGACATGTCACAGACATGTCACAGACATGTAACAGACATGTTACAGACATGTAACAGACATGTTACAGACATGTTATAGACATGTTACAGACATGTCATAGACATGTCACTGACATGTTGCAGACATGTCACAGACATGTCACAGACAAGTTGCAGACATGTTACAGACATGTCACAGACATGTTGCAGACATGTTACAGATATGCTACAGACATGTAATAGATATGTTACAAACATGTCACAGACATGTTACAGACGTGTCACGGATATATTTGCAGACATGTTACAGACATGTCACAGACATGTTGCGGACATGTTACAGACATGTCACAAACATGTTGCAGCCATGTTACAGACATGTCATAGACATGTCACAGGCATGTTACACCATGTCACAGAAATGTTACAGACATGTCACGGACATATTTGCAGACATGTGTGAGGCTCGTGTAGAAAAGTTTGATTTTATTCCCTATTTTGGTCAAGATTTTAAATTTGAATTTGAAATCGAATTTTGTTGTGCCATAACGAATTCGATAATTAGCATATGCAACTCAATGACCGTTTCGCAATTCTGCGCGATCAGTGTTGGCTAATACGATACATCGGCGACACATCGATTACGCCACAGCGATGTATCGTTCTCGATTGCTCAATTGGAAAAAGAAGAGCGGTGCCGAGCGTCACGTTTTTGGCGCAAAGAAAAAAAATAATTGTGCGAAAAGCCTAAATTGGAATATAAGTTCCCGATAAGTATATTGTGTGACTGGTGTTTGCAATGTGAGTATGGAATTACCAATTCCAAATAGGTACTCATATTTTTGGTATTTTCTGCAGTGTACCGCACGAGTTGCCCAGCGGAGCCCTAGCGCTACTGCGCCCCTACTTTCCACTGCCGCGTGCTTTGCTTGTGCAAATAAATTTGCGTTGCGACTAGTCCAGCCAGCGGAGCCCTAGCGCAACTGCGCCCATACGCTCTTGCTGCTTCGGACACTTGCGCAACTGCGCCCATACGCTCTTGCTGCTTCGGACACTTGCGCAACGGCGCCCATACGCTAGTGCTGCGGCGCGTTTAGGTTTTTGCAACTGCGCGCTGACGCTGCTGCACCTATGCGCTACTGCAAGGAGCAGTGATATTTCTTCGGTGAGTCAATGAAAATTTTCGACTTGGCTGAACGAAAGGTGACACGTGCTTTACCCCCTCTTGCCTATATAGATCAAAGACCACCTAGCGGCAATTGCTCGACGGCTCAGTGAGCGTTGCCCGAGCTGGCGTTGTCGCCAAGGATCAACACAGGGACAATTAACACACCCCCCCCACGAATCCACATAGGACCTTTTCACATTCGGACGGACCTAAGGAGCGCCTCACTCACATCTATAGGATTTAACCTCACACGTGGTTACACCCCTCCCCACTTGCACGTGTGAACACACACACACAACTCATACCCTCACACTTTAACAATCAATCACACCAGCCATATACAATCATTCACACCTTATTAATTTTCAATATTTAGTATTTTTATTTAAAATTATCATTTCTTTTGATTTAATTTCGGTTATATTTTCATTTTTAGTTTCTTGTTTATTATTTAAATTTTCTTTTGATTTTCATTTCCTTTTTGTAAATTCTTATTTGATTATTTTTCTGTTCTTCTATTTTGGTTCTTAATTCATACACACTCATTCATACTCACACGTACACTGACATTCATATTTTCAAATATCATAACAAATGTAAATACCATAGGGAAAGTGTATGATAGTCAGGAGTAATAAATATAGGACAAAGAGTCTCGACATTGTGGCATGATTGATTGTTTACATTATTTTTGCAAGCGTTATTAGTTTTATACCCTAACAGCTGTTTCGTCGGGGCCCCTACGGATCACGGGTGAGTCGCAAAATAATAATAAACAAATATCGCAATCCACAAAAGAAACAAATATCGAATATACCCTGAATATCGTATGGATATAACTATCATATAAAGTAACTATCGGACAGACTTAAATATTTAAAGGAACATAAATATCGGATACATTTAAATATATCGAATTAACATAAATATCGGACAGATTTAAATATATCGAATTAAAGTAACTATCGGACAGACCTAGATATCGAATGAAATAATAAGTATCGTACAGAACCATGATTTAGATTAAGAAGATAAGAAAAATGAATCTATTAGAATAAGGGAACACTATTGCAGTAGTATTTTACAGTCATGCAGCATGAAGCTGATAAATTACCGAAATAAGGTTGATATTAAATATGATTAAAATGGAATAAATTTTCTTTGAGGCACTAGGGAAGGGTAGCACAACAGCCAAATGGGTAGTATGGGAGGTTTAAATACTCATGCTACACGGTTGGGTGGGTGAAGAGGAGAGCAACCCCATCTGGCTTTCCGACTCGTTCATGGTGTAAGGAAAATCCGCCGGCGGCTTTTTGTCGCCTCCATGCCAGGCCCCTTTTTTTTTTTCCGTTCCTAAACCTGTCGATTATTTCTGATGACATCGATAACTGAACCTGCACACAAAACCCCGCCCATTTTCCCTGAGCTTAGCCGGCTGTACCTCAGACAGGGTGTGCAGGGGACGTTACTGGACTTGTAATCGACTTGGGAGGCTCGAGTCGCTGATCCAGGAGGCTCGACGCGAGGCGGTGCAGCTAACGGATCCCAGGATTGCAGCGCTGGTGGCGCACTACTTGGAGGAGTCACAAGAGGGCCTGTCACGACTGACGGGTACACAGCGTGGACGTCGATCACTGGACTGGATTGGGTCCGCCTGGAAGTGGATTGCGGGCTCACCGGATGTGTCGGACTGGGACGCAGAATGCAGTCGAAGCACTGGAGTTTTCCCGTCTGTGTTAACTAATGGAACGGCGCTTCTGTACATTCTGGCCGTGCCTAAGGTCGCCCCCAAGGACTACCGTTTGCTTCTTCTCCTTCCTGCAACCCTTGAGGGAAAACAAGTCATGGTCAAGCATGACAAGGACGCCGTAAACTTCGAGGAAACCTATGACGATTGCCTCTCCATGGGCAACACAACTGTTTGTCCAGAAAAAAGTCTCCTGAAGATGGACAAAAACGGCTGCATCCCCAAGCTATTGAAGGGTGCTCAGGCTAGATGTGATTTCCTCAAGAATAACGAGGCTCGGATAGAACTGGTCGGGAATGTCGAGAATAATCTTGTCCAACTTCAACGGGACATTGGAAGCTGGACCCAGCACCCACAACTTGGCTGGAAACTACATAGTCAAGTTCGCTAATGTGACAATTAGTGTGGCTGGAAGAACCTACACGAGCTACTCATCGAGCCACTTTATGGTTATGCCAGCGGTACTGACTACAGTCACCGCCACCGGGTACGCGCCTTCGCTCCACTACATGAACGACTTCAACATGGAAAACCTGAGGAGACACTTTTTGGGATACCATATGGAGGAAGCTGACATCGACCAAGGGCATCCCTGTCGTGACAAACAGCACCCCGGACCCGGACATGTTAGACGCTGGCAGGGCACCCAAAGCCCTATAATCTGTGGGACGCAGATCTTGAGGGGGGAGGAGTTATGAACTCTCTCTAAGTATCTTTTCCCCCTCCCCTACTGACCGCCGCTCTTACACGCGCTCCCCCCGCTGCATGCAAACACCGCATTCAGCACTGGAGCCGGAACTCTGGAGAGAACCAGCACCGACGCTAGAAGGCATTTATGGAGATCTGGCAACCCTTGAATTTGCCAATTCGCCTACTGTCATCCATTTTCTTCCCTTGGATCGCCTACTGTCAGCCTCATTGGACGTGCAGCAAAGGCTCTCAAAATCACAATTGTAACCCGAATAAATCTCTAATCTGGTTAACCATCAATTGTTAAAATTAATTAGAAAGCCAATGAAAACGGTTCTTTAACCCAACCCTTGACTTAATTTGGGAAACCTATCTACAGAACAAGTCGACGTCACACTATATATACTTACTAGGTGAGGTACGCGGCTACGGGAGCCGTAGCAACACAAGCAAGAAATAGCATTGCTTAACTTACATATATATATTTATATGGTAGGTATTGCATTTATATTTACCAATTTTATTTAAAAAAACAATTTTATTATTTTTATTTAAAATTTTTTATTTAAAAAAAATCAAGAATAAAAGTTATAAATTGATTTTTATTTTTAAAAATCATATATAATAATTAAAAATGATTTTTAAATTAAAAAATTAGTTTATAACTCTTATTTTGAAATTTTTTTAAGAAAAATTATAACTGTTACGGTCCCTGCTCAAACTATACAACTTGAGGAAGTTAACTTCGAATTTAAGTCAGCCAAGATAGAGAACTAAACTAGAAACCTTGCTTAGTTTTTATCGACACATAGGTACATCCAAACCTAGTTTTGCTGACTCTATTTTGATCGCGGAAAATTCAGCAGTAACATCTCATTTCCAACATCCAATGATGTCGGTAACATCGGCGTATGCAAAGAGCTGGGGACTTTTATAAAAAATAGTGCTATTACGATGTATTTCAGCATTCCGCTTCCAGATTAAAAGGGTCACACGATCTTGTCTGAAACCTTATTGGGATCCAGGATTTAGCGTTATGCAGGGATCTGTTAATTTCCCGTTAATTGGTACAAATCGCCTGATCACTCTTGTTTAGTACTGGACAAAGGACGCTGCATGAATCTAATCAGCTTATTATCACCGGCCTTAAACAACTCCGCAAACAAGCCATCGGCTCTGGCTCTTTTGCGACATGACGAAGTAAAATATTTAGGTAAAATCTTTGAATATATTAAATTATTTTTAGAAATTTATAAAAAAAAAGATTTTATTTTTGAAATGAAAATTTAAATAATATGGACGATAGTCCATAATGCTTTGAAACATCTTGATTTGCTCACACTTGCGTCATTCCGGCTCCCGTTTGTTTTGTCTGAAAAGAAGCAGCTCCTCCTTTCTCCTGTAGCTTCCGCGTCGCTCGCGTTGTAGCAGACTGCAGCTTGAAAATAAGTGTCCAAAACGAAATCTTGAAAATTTGGCTTGTCAAATACAACAAATTTTAAGTTTTCATTCATCGTCCCAGTTGATTACAGACCGTGCAAAGTGGGTTTCACGACTGTCAATATGACGCATCAATTTGTCATGATTTTCATATTTGACATTTACATGGTAAGTTAAGCGAAAGAATTCCTGGCGACGAAACAGAGCAATAAGGTAAATGCAAGTCATTCCAGTAAGATCGTTCTCGGGTATCAATTCAATATCCGGCGCCGAGCACTCAATTTCGAATGCATGACATCCTTCAGTAACAGGTCGAATAAAGATAGTGTCCAAATCCTGGTTATATTCGTCGTCCAATGAGCAACCAACATACACAACCTTGAACTGTATTTTATGCTCCAAATGCTCGTAGCATGTGTATTCCACCTTGAACTTGTATGGAGAGGCGAAGCTGGCCGGATTTGTATCGAGAACTAAAACCTTAGTTACCACTACTCTATCCATATTAGTAATTGGAAAAATTTTTAAATATCAAATACAAAAGAACGAAAGGGAATATAATTTTTCTTAACTTTTTCTAATGATTTTCGGTTGGTTTTCTAATAGACTATGATGAAAATAATAACTCGTCGTCTAGCCCTTAGCCGTGTGTGTGACAGAAAAAGTCAAGGTACCTTGGATTCGAAAAATTTGAGAGAAAAAAGCATATGTAACTATTTTTCTAGAAAATATAGTAAGTAAAATATAATCAGAATAATAATAGAGGCTAAGATCTCGGAACCAGCGACCGTAAATAATAATTATGAGATTAAAAAAATCTAAGCCCTTAAAAGTCTCTAAAAAATGTGGGAAAAATCGTACCGTGCTAGTTTTTATCGACGAACACAAAACCCGAGTTAACTTTTTTTTTCCAATTTTTAGTTTTTATCGGCGAAAACAAAAACCGCGTTAACTTTTTTTTCCAATTTTTAATTTAAAAATTGTTTTGCAATTTTTATATTTGATTTTTAAAAATGAAAATCAATTTTTATCTTTTATATTTGATTTTTAAAATGAAATCAAAAAGTAAGAGTAATGAATTGATTTTTATTATAAAAATCAGAAATAAAAATCACATTGAAATTCCTTATAAAACGAGCTAGATAATATATCGGCTTTTCGACGCATGTCGCTATTAATCTTGAAGTTTTTACGAGATGATCGACTGCAAGTGTGTCTGATGAGGAGATTCTTGTGTATTTTATATATTTTGCCCTTAAACTCAGGTCGCTAATAAGTCTAAAACATTGTCTAAACAAGTGAATTCATATACATATGTACCATAGTGCACCACTTGACCACACATACACACTCACAACCAATAACACGTACATACATCAAATTGCCACTTGTACTTAGCATATAAGTCAAATATTTATGTATTGCAACAGAACCCATTCCAGCCTGCTTAGACATAAACATCCGCAGTCCCAAATTCGGCGACAATAACAAATCAGCCTACTCTGATCAATTGTAAACATTCCCACGAGAGGGTCAAAACTGCTAACGCAGCTCAAATTCTCGGCTGATCCGTTCCCATGCGCAATCCACTCAAGAGAGTGCATAAACATAAAAGAGAGCTTTATGTACGCTCAATATAGAAGTAAATAAGACTCAGCCAAGGGTTTGCTAAGCGTCCAGTTCGTAGCTTAGATTTAGATTATATTTCACCTTCAATTGTAAGACACGAATTGTCTCCGCGTACCGCTTAAGTTATTTGGTTCTAATAAAAATATATTCGAAAACCTTAAACCACGGACGTGTAATTGGCGCAGCCGGTAGGATATTAGTTAAATCGTTAATTAGTATCCGCCAAAGAACCGCGTGTGATATAAAACCTTCGATTGCGGAGCTAGTTAAAAGTTACAGGAAGGCTACAATCTGCGAAAAACAAATAAACTCAGTGCTTAGTGAAACACTCCAACTTAGTAGCCCACTGTGAAAGTGTTACCGCTACTGGAAGTGAACAATTTTTTAAATTTTAACATAAAGTGCTGCAGTGAAGACCACTAAAGGACGATCGTTGTCCCAGGTCAAACCCGACAAACAATCAACCAACCCAACAAATTCAACCAATAAAAAATAAAACCCTAGCACACGTGCTAAGCGAGTAAAATAAAAACTTTACAATGGCGCAACAACAACAACAACCACAACAAATTCAACCACAACTACAACAAATTCAACTTCTGTCTGAAAACCATCTGAACCAAGCCCTTGGACAGATAAGACAAATACCAACATTCACTGGTATCACATCGGAATTAAGCTCATTCATAAGACGAATAGAGTTTTTCCGTGACCTCTACCCAACAACTGATGCCCGGCAAGGACACATCATATTCAGTGCCATCGAGATGCAAATCGGAGGTGAGGCTCAGCGAGTGTCCCAACTGAGCGCAGCTAACACATGGAGTGGTCGGAAGGAAGCCCTTATTTCGGAATTTAAAACACAGACACCTTTTGAAGAACTTTTAAGGGGACTTTACAATGACCATGACAATAGAAGAACTTGAAGAAAAATGTTTTGTAATAACGAATAAGCTAGATTTAGAAAACAACTGTAATGGTCGCATTTGTTGCTGCAAACTTCGTCGATGCTCTTAACATCAGCAATAGCAACATTTGTCAAACTTTGCAATATTTAGTTAGGATTCGCACCATTCTTACCTATGCAACATTTTCTAAGTTCAGCAACATTGCACCGAACTTCGCAACATACACGTTAGCAACAGGCTTCGCCAGATCAACGCAACATTTCATGTCCGTTATTTCCTTCTGCCCATTGAGTCTGCTCATTCGTAGCTTCATGCTAAGATACCTCTCTCTTGCATCCCGTAAATGTAGCTTATGCGCTTAGAGCGTATTAGCGCAGCCAACTTCATATGTAGTTGTCCCAAAAATTTAGGCTATAAAAGACCCCTGCGAGAACGACTCTCTCTCTTTTAACCTATCGCTAGTGTCGTCTTCACGTCTGGTTGCCCGTCTTGCACCACGTGAGAGCATTTAACCGCGCCGTCTGCTTAATCTGCAGTCTGACTACATAAAGTATTAAAAAAGCCGAGCAGCGCGGGAATCGACAAAGTGAAAACTAATTTCCGTGCATCATATTGCACCCACGATATTATTTTCGTGCATCTTACGGCACGCATACACTTCCACGTGCAACCTATGCACGGAGGCCCGAAATCGCGAGACATCCAGTCTTGTAGCGATCGGACGAACCAAACAACCCCCGCTCATAAGGCAGCATAGTTCATGGTAATTACTAGCACCCGTATTTTGTTAATTTTTTTCATTGCTAATTTTGTCACTCTCTGCCCAGTGCCGGAAAACCCAGGAGGTTAATCTCTTAAACCCCCGTGCCCCCCAGCTGGCCACATTGCATCAGCAAAAATCATTTGCAATTGGTGTGCGCAGCTTCGAATAATCTCAGCACGAGAAACTTTTCGAGCGCCCCTCGGAAGGGCATAAACGACGAGGGCAAAGCGGAGACAAGGAGAATAGAACTCGCGCTTGACAGCGCTAGAGTAGTTTCGTCGCCGTAGCCACAAAGAGAGGCCGATCATCGCGTTGCCGAAATATTTTTTGTTACTAATATTACATTAGTTTGCGGTCGAAATATTTTTTTGGTCGCCAATGCTGTGCGTTAAATATTTTTTAGTGAGTTACCTTTTGAAAAGGTTAGTGTCAGTGACCAATAGGAAAATCTAGTGATTCAAAGGGCTATATGTTGTTGTTGCGTATTACAATTCCATTTTCAAATTGCTGCCCCACAAAAAAAAAAAAACGTGCAAAAAGAACGAAAACTGTGTATACATATATAAAATGTGCATACATATATGCACCTTAGTAAAATTGCGCTAAGCCCAAGTGAAAATTAATATATATAATAAACTATAAAAAAATTTAGCAACAAACAAAAATAAAATACCATCGTTGGAAGGCCTTTCATCGAGGAGTAAGACATGTAAGTGATGAACAAACATATTATTTATATATATTTGCATTTCATTTTGCCGGCTTTAACTAATTACTAATTTTGCGCCTCGTTATAACTAAACATTTGTGCATGTATATATATATACGTACATATGTATGTGCAAACATATTGTCCACCATGTGTACATATGTAGGTGTGCCAGTACCTATATATATATATCTACATAGATATACCTAACTATATTTAAATTTTTATGCACAATTTTCGGTCTGTCTGCTTTTGTTACATATCCGTTTATGCTTTGGCATAGACATACATACATAATTACATACGAGTGCAGAATTTGTGCGTAGGTACTGCTGTAAGCAGCGTGCGCGCTCTGCTTATGCGCTCTGTTCGTAAGCTCAGTGGCTGCTGATCTTACAGGTGTACAATCGCACCCACTCATGCATTTGTCTGTTTCAGTTTAGCTTACAAATAAATTGTTACGCATAACCAACAACAACCCAGAGAAACAAAAGAAAAAGAATTACAGTCACGGCAAAAATATTGAGATAGGTCAACGTGTTTGCTTAACCCTAGAAAGACCTTAACGAATGTTGATTGGGTTTGGATAGAAAGATAATTAGGTATGAATAAAGTATTGTTATCTTACACTGAGAGAAATTAGGAGGCACTGTAGTGAAATTTAGCTGAAAAAAATAATAACTGAAAGAAACATTGAGCAAAAATTAGAAATTAAATACCGAAAAGCTTGTAAATGAATATGCACTAAAATGAGGAATATTATTAAGAAAGAAGTTTATAATAAATGATGTGAAATTTGAAATTGAAAAGAATGTGTTGTTAAAATAATTATTGTTCCTGTAGACATGGTAACCTGAGTACATAGTTAATTTTTATTGGGATCTTCACAACATCGCGCCTGAAGATCATGGTTGGGTGGGTTTAGAGCGCAAGGATGCAACAACATCTGCTTCCTTATGCGACGCTTTAGTCGTATTAAACTATGTGTTTCGTTCACGAAGTTTTCTATTGTTGACCTGCTTTGATAGGGCCTAATAGTGTTCGTGTTTGTTATTGAAAGTTTAGCTTTCACTAGAGATCTTATTTAAACTTTATGTACTCGTAACCTTCAGCAGGCAAGAACCACCCCTTTCTCTCCGAATGAGCACGGTCAAGAAGATCTCGCCCGCCTGTTTGAATCTTACACTTGTGGGAAGTCCCAACCACCCTTGGACAATTTTCCTGTACGAGTCTTTACATAAGTTTTGGCGCCCAACGTGGGGCAGTTTGCAGTTTGCGTAACATACTTGTATGTAACCAAACAGTACCTCCACACACCCGTAGTGTAAAGAAGAAAAAAAAGTATTTTTGGAATTGTGTCCTATCTGCTGACGTTGCTTAGATTAGTTTATCTAGCTTCCGCTGATAAGGATACAGTCGAATAACGATTGTTTCAAGGACTACGATGTTGGACTATTCTGCATTAGGATAGCCTTCCGAGAATCTAAGGACATTTATATTTCGATTTAAAAATACATAGCAATTAACATCTGCTATAGTCATATCTACATATTTACATAATTAGCTATATATATAGTATGAACGAATATTTGCTTACACTATATTGCTCACTTTTGCTTTCGTTTAGTCTAGGAAAAAAACATCTATTGATTAGTTACATTACGGAAATACTGTCATACACAATTCACGAATATTGCTGTCAGTGCATCGTTGCCTACCAATACTGAATGTCAATTTGACATGTTGTTTTTGTTGAGTATATTGATTGAATTAGGTTGACCCTAAGCTTAACCCTTTGGGATCGGATCATTTAATTTTTTTCTTTCCTTCAAAGCCTAGTTTGTTATTGTCTTGGAACTTGTGATCATGCTGCGTTAGCATACACTTGCCGAATAGCATAGCTAGATGGAGATTGGAAGTAAAGAGAATAAATACCTTTCTATTAGTTTCAATAGTCCAAATTACATTTCCTTTAACCCTTAGTGATTGTTTTATTTTCTATGTTTCTTTTGTTACCAAAATATGTCTTAAATCAGGAACAACTTCATAAATATGCCAGTTAATAACAGTCCAAGAAATATGCCAAATCCTTTGGCTAAGATAGATAGCAAATGCGCTATCTGCGAGAAAATAATGGATAACACCCACTCTTGCTACTCCCTTGCCTGTGCGCATGTGTTCCACAAGCGTTGCTTGGAAGAGTGGATGGCAAGCCATTCTGATTGCTTCAGTTGTGGTGTCTCCATTAACCCCAATGAACCGAAACTGGTCGTAGGAAATTGTTCCCCACCTAGAACAATTTCTGCCGCACCTCGTGCCGGCCCCCCTGTTCCAGGCACATCTAGAGTTTTAACACGAAATCTCACAAAAGCATTAGAACTCGCACCAGGCACTAGCACCGCCAATGATCAGGAGCCTCGCTCCCTAAACCAAAGTGCAGCTGCGTCATCTGCATTAGATGTGAGTAACAGCCCAAATCAAGCTCCTCCGTTGAGATCTACTCGTGGTAGACAACGTGGACGGCCCAGCCGTCAACCCCCGGCTCGCCGCCCTAATGATTTCGACTATACAGTAGTTCAGAATATGATCGAACAAACAGTCTCTCGAGTCATGTCTTCGCTGAATATTCGTCAGAGCCCTGTTGATGAACCAGCCTCATCTATTCCGGTACGTGCAACTCCGTCACCAGTGACATCATCGCTGTTCACTCAGAAAACTGCGGACATCATGCAAAAGTGGAACTTGCATTTTGAAGGATCTACAGAAGGGCTGGGTGTCGAAGAATTTATTTATCGGGTCAAGTCATTAACCGACGAAACCTTAGACAGTGATTTCACGGCTATGTGTAAGCATATGCATGTGCTAGTCAGTGGAAAAGCTCGCGATTGGTATTGGCGATACCACAAACAGGTAGATCGCATAGTTTGGTCAGATTTTTGTGCAGCCCTTCGCCAACATTACAAAGACTACCGTTCAGATTTTATGTCCATGGAAATCATTCGTTCTCGCAAGCAAAAGATTGGGGAGTCTTTTTCAACCTTTTACGAGATTGTCGCATACATGATTGATAAGTCTTCGTTAAAAATTAACGAAGAAGAGTTGGTGGAGATTTTAAAGAATAACCTTTTGCCTGACACTCGTCAGAAACTCTTATATCAGCCCGTTCATTCGGTTGGACATTTACGTCGCCTCGTTCATATGAGCGAAAATTTAGTGTACGAGCTCAATTGTCGCGCTGAGCCCGTACATCGCCCTAAACCAGTCCCTCCTCGTAGGCAAATTTACGCTTTCGAAGACTCGAGTCCAGAACTTGAAGAGGAAGACCCTCCACTTGAACTTGAACTTGCCGCCATCCGCAGTGCCCATGCTAAGCTCACGTGTTGGAACTGTGAGGAAGTTGGACACATCTGGGAAAATTGTTTAGCTCCTCGACGCATATTTTGCTATGGTTGTGGACAAGCTAATATGTACAAGCCCCAGTGCAAACGCTGTCAATCTAAACGTACGGAAAACCGCCAAAAGGGTGCATCCAACAACAACAGGATGCCCCCAGAACCATAACCTCGACTTCTTTTGACCCCGAGCAGAGTACCCTTTCCCTGGATACTGATCCTAATTTGGATCAGGCTGAACCAGACTCTGACTCGCCCATATTTGTTCCGTTGCATCATCGTTCTTACGATGCTAGAATGCAAAATTATTTAGCAGTTAGGAATCGTTTATTTTCTAATTCTGTGTCGTTTATCAGCAAGCGTTCTCGTAGGTTAAGAGCATATTTTAATAATATTAAACAGAACCGTAAGTTGTTGATATCAACTATTTTTAATGACAGTAAAGATCTGCGTAGCTATGCAGAGGTGTCGTTCTTAGGTTTTACAGAACTTGGTCTGCTAGACACCGGAGCGAACATTTCCTGCATAGGCTCTAACCTTGCCACAACAAATTTCTCTGCGCTGCCGCAATTCAAGGCACTGAAATCCTATGTTCACACCGCGGGCGGAGAACAGCAAGAAATTGTTGGTTGCTTGCAGGTTGAATTGTCTTATAACGGTCTTTCTAAGTCCATGAAAATATATGTTATACCGTCAATTAAACAACGACTGATACTTGGTCATGATTTTTGGCGAGTATTTCAACTTGCTCCTAATATTATAAGTACCGTTCAATCCCCCTCGACGTCATTTGAATTATTTGAGCCCAATGCTTGTCACTTAAGTCAGCAGCAGCTTCAACAGCTCGCTGTTGTGAAACAGATGTTTCCAAATGCAGCAGATAAACTTGGTCGTACTTCGCTAATTGAACATCACATAGAGGTTGGAGAAGCGAAGCCCGTCAAGCAGCGATTTTATAACGTCAGCCCAGCTGTCGAGAAATTACTATATGACGAGATCGATCGTATGATATCTTTGGGTATCATAGAGCACTCGAACAGCCCTTGGAGTTCTCCCATGCGCCTTGTTGTTAAGCCTAACAAAATTCGTCTTTGTTTGGATGCTCGAAAGCTCAACGATGCTACTAAAAAGGACGCATATCCATTGCCCAGCATCGATGGGATATTCTCTCGTTTGCCTCGAGCGAACATTATTACGAAGCTGGATTTAAAAGATGCTTATTGGCAAATTCCGTTATCGTCTGAATCTAAGCCATTAACTGCATTCACAGTCCCCGGTCGTCCGCTATACCAATTTACAGTTATGCCCTTTGGCCTTTGTAATGCGCCTTCTACGATGTGTCGCCTTATGGACGATATAATTCCGCCGGATCTTAGACATTGTGTCTTTGGTTATTTAGATGATCTTTGCATCGTATCAGAAGATTTTTCTTCGCATCTCGCAGTATTAATACGATTGGCAGAACAGTTTCGTAAAGCAAATCTTACGTTGAACATAAATAAAAGTCAATTTTGTGTAACCAGTATTACATACTTAGGATATGTAATCAGCAGTGATGGCATCTGTACCGACCCATCGAAAATTGAATGTATTGTTAATTGGCCACCGCCAAAGAATCTTAAACAGGTTCGCGGTTTCCTTGGTGTCTGCGGTTGGTATCGTAGGTTTATTCACAACTTTGCTGATCTCACTTGCCCTATAACCGATGTATTATCTACCAAATCAAAATTTGTCTGGACGCCTGAAGCTCAATCGGCTATGGACAAATTGAAAATAGTTTTGACCTCTGCTCCTGTATTGATCAACCCAAATTTTGATCATAAGTTTTATCTGCATTGCGATGCCAGTGACTTTGGTATTGGCGCGGTGCTCATCCAGTTGTCCGAAAATAATGAAGAAAAACCCATTGCTTATATGTCGAAGAAATTAAGTAGCGCTCAACGTAATTATAGCGTCACAGAACGTGAGTGCTTAGCCGTAATTCTTGCAATAGAAAAGTTTAGATGCTATCTAGAACTACAAGAATTCGAAGTGATCACCGATCACTCCAGTTTAGTTTGGCTGATGCGCCAACAAAATGTTACCGGTCGACTTGCTCGATGGATCTTTCGTTTACAGCAATTTAAATTTTCTATTTCACATCGAAAAGGAAAACAGCATATAGTACCTGATGCGCTGTCTCGCATTTGCACAGAAGAGATAGCAGAAGTAGATATGGGTCCTATTATTGATTTGAGTTCACCAGCCTTCTCCGAAGACAGTTACACACAGCTAAAAACTCGTTATAGTGATAATAAAGCCAGTCTGCCTGATCTCAAAGTCGTAGATAAGTTCTTATATATTCGTACCGAACATGATGTTGGAGACGAATCACAAAACAAGCTCTCTTGGAAATTATGGGTTCCAGAAAGTCTTAGACAAGAAGTTCTTACGCAAGCCCATGACAGTTGTACATCCGCGCATGCCGGAATGCACAAAACGATAGAAAAAATACGTCGTCATTTGTTTTGGCCAGGTTTAGCCAGAGACGTGCGAAATTATATTCGCATGTGTAACTCTTGTAAAGAGAATAAAGCTCCAAATCATACCCTTCGTCCTCTTATGGGTGCCCATGTACCAACTTGTAGACCTTTTCAGAGGCTCTACATTGATTTGTTGGCTCCATACCCCCGTAGTAAAAGTGGTCACATTGGGTTATTAATCGTTCTTGACCATTTTAGCAAATACCATTGGTTACAGCCTTTAAAGAAGTTCACTTCCACCGCCGTAAAAGACTTCTTGCTTCATAACATTTTTCATAGTTTTGGTGTGCCAGAAACCATTGTCAGTGACAACGGCACACAATTTAAAGCTCGTGAATTTAATGCCTTCCTCACTGAGCTTGGTATTAATCATGTGTACACTGCTTTATATTCGCCACAAAGTAATGCAGCTGAACGTGTCAACCGTTCGTTGTTAGCAGCAGTCCGTGCATACTTAAAGCATGATCAGACTGAATGGGATCTTCATCTCACAAGTATCTCCTGCTCACTTCGTTCGGCTGTGCACCAATCAATCGGATGTTCACCATATAGAGCTCTATTCGGCTTAGACATGATTACTCATGGCGCCGATTATAAGTTACTTAAAGATTTATCTCTGCTAGAAGAACCTGTGAAGCCTGTGTCTCGTTCAGATAACTTGAGTATCTTGAGAAAAGATATTAAATTGAATATTCGTCAAGCATATGATCGTAATGCAGCACAATACAATCTTCGTTGCAAGCCTGTGTCCTTTAAAGAAGGCCAAGAAGTATATCGCCGAAATTTTGCCCTTAGTAAGTTTACGCATAATTTTAATGCAAAACTTGGTCCCCAATTTGTTAAATGTCGTGTTGCCAGAAAACTGGGTAATTGTTATAATCAATTACAAGATTTGCAAGGCAAAGATATTGGTACCTATCACGCCAAAGATCTTCGAAGCTAATTCCCCTCAAATATTTCCGTCTTACGGTGTCATATTCTCGGGTGCATGTATATATATATACGTACATATGTATGTGCAAACATATTGTCCACCATGTGTACATATGTATGTGCGCCAGTACCTATATATATATATATACATAGATATACCTAACTATATTTAAATTTTATGCACAATTTTCGGTCTGTCTGCTTTTGTTACATATCCGTTTATGCTTTGGCATAGACATACATACATAATTACATACGAGTGCAGAATGTGTGCGTAGGTACTGCTGTAAGCAGCGTGCGCGCTCTGCTTATGCGCTCTGTTCGTAAGCTCAGTGGTTGCTGATCTTACAGGTGTACATTCGCACCCATTCATGCATTTGTCTGTTTTAGTTTTGCTTACAACTAAATTGTTACGCAGAACCAACAACAACCCAGAGAAACAAAAGAAAAAGAATTACAGTCACGGCAAAAATATTGAGATAGGTCAACGTGTTTGCTTAACCCTAGAAAGACCTTAACGAATGTTGATTGTGTTTGGATAGAAAGATAATTATGTATAAATAAAGTATTGTTATCTTACACTGAGAGAAATTAAGAGGAACTTTCGTGACATTTAGCTGAAAAAAAATAATAACTGAAAGAAACATTGAGCAAAAATTAAATAGAAATTATATACCGAAAAGCTGGTAAATGAATATGCACTAAAATGAGGAATATTATTAAGAAAGAAGTTTATAATAAATTATGTGAAATTTGAAATTGAAAAGAATGTGTTGTTAAAATAATTATTGTTCCTGTAGACATGGTAACCTGAGTACATAGTTAATTTTTATTGGGATCTTCACAACATCGCGCCTGAAGATCATGGTTGGGTGGGTTTAGAGCGCAAGGATGCAACAACATCTGCTTCCTTATGCGACGCTTTAGTCGTATTAAACTATGTGTTTCGTTCACGAAGTTTTCTATTGTTGACCTGCTTTGATAGGGCCTAATAGTGTTCGTGTTTGTTATTGAAAGTTTAGCTTTCACTAGAGATCTTATTTAAACTTTATGTACTCGTAACCTTCAGCAGGCAAGAACCACCCCTTTCTCTCCGAATGAGCACGGTCAAGAAGATCTCGCCCGCCTGTTTGAATCTTACACTTGTGGAAAGTCCCAACCACCCTTGGACAATTTTCCTGTACGAGTCTTTACACAACCCGTTCAATAACCACATATATACCAACGGCATGAATAACACCGTTAAAGATGTGATAACAAGAAAACTCCCTGATAGACTTTATAAGCAATTAGCTAGATTCGACATAACGACTGTAAGCAAGTTGAAGCAAATCGCACAACAAGAGGGTTGCTATGATAGCGTATGGTCCGATCGTCCAAAACAACAAATCAGTTAAAATAAAAATAATCAAACCAACAATTCTAAAAGTAACAATTACAACCCGAGCTATAACCAAGTGTCAAGTTCAAATAACCAGAACAAAAATCAAAACAATACTAATGATAACAATAAAAATAAAAATAATGATCAGAATATTAAGCAGTTATATAAAGAATTCAAACAGAGACTAGACCAGGCACAGGTACAAAATCCAACAAATTATCAAACAAACCAAGCTTCTTCAAGTGCTCCGAATCCGGCACATAAAAGGCAAAGACCTAGCTACAGTGGTCAATCCAAAATGGACACGTCTGAAAATTTTCATCAAATTACCTCGGACAACGAAGAAAAAGAAGAAAGAATGATATAAAGTTCCGCTGTATCATCGATACCGGATCTACAATCAACCTTATAAAATCTAACTTCTTTAATTTTCCCATTAAAACCAATAAATTACAAGTTCATACCATTAACGGTACAGTAACATTAAACGATAGTATAAGTTTGAAACCCAGTAAACTTTGCCCCTTTAAACAAGTTTTTTATATCCATAATTTCTCGGAAAATTATGATATGTTACTAGGTAGAGACTTCTTGGAAAACACCAATGCTCAAATCAATTTTAGTGAAAAAAGTGTTAATTTAAATAATTACAACTTCCTAATGAATTATGAGAGTGAGCGAAAGATAAACTCAGAAGACAATAACGACTGTTTAGAGCCATCATCTACTGATGACGAGGCAATTAATTACGCAATAGAAAATGAGTTAAAAGAATCTAACGAATTCAGACTCGACCATTTAAATAAGGAAGAGATAAGTGCTCTGACTAAAATTCTTCACGAATTTAGGGACATTCAGTACAGAGAAGGTGAAAATTTGACCTTCACAAGTACCGTTAAACATGTCATAAATACTAAACATGAAGATCTGGTTTACAAACTTTACAAATACCCCCAGGCTCATGACAAAGAAGTCGAAGTCCAAATAAAAGAAATGATAGAACATCATTCGAAAATCGAACTCGCCTTATTGCTCACCTATTTGGATAGTACCAAAGAAGAGTGATGCATCCGGTAAAGCAAAGTTTAGGATAGTCATTGATTATCGCAAGCTAAACGAAATTACCGTGGACGATAAATATCCTATTCCAGTTATGGATGAAATATTGGATAAACTCGGTAGATCACAATATTTCACTACCATAGATTTAGCAAAAGGTTTTCATCAAATCCAAATGGATGAAAACTCAATACAAAAAACAGCTCGAATGCCATTCGGTCTGAAAAACGCACCTGCAACATTTCAACGTTGCGTAAACAATCTGTTAGAAGATCTTATCTACAAAGATTGTTTAGTTTACATGGATGACATTATAGTATTTTCCACTTCATTGGAGGAACAGTTAATGTAAAGTATTTGCTAAATTAAAGGAAGCAAACTTGAAATTGCAATTAGACAAATGCGAATTTCTAAAAAAGGAAACAGAATTTCTAGGACATATTATAACAACTGAAGGTATAAAACCTAACCCAGTAAAAATAAACGCAATAAAGAATTTTCCGATTCCCAAAACACCTAAACAAATAAAGTCGTTTCTTGGACTTTGCGGTTTTTACAGAAAGTTTATCCCTAACTTTGCAAACATTGCATTTTACATTTTAAAGGCATATTAATTTTCACAATCATGGTGTCGTGCTCAGCAGCAATTTGCTTAAGTTCTTCTGAACCCAATGCGGATTACATTGGTTGCTGGCTCTGTGATAATTTTTGTCACTTAAAATGCTGTGGCCTAACTGTGCGGGTTAGGGACGCCGTCCACGCCAATACTGGTCTCAGATGGTCGTGTGAAACGTGTCGTGTGGCTGAATCCGATTTACGGAAAATCCATAAAAAAACCAAACTTGGGTTTTATAAGATACGCACAGCTTTCTCTAATCTCCAATCTGAATTTTTGGAGATGGAGGCCAAATTTAACGCCTTTACGGTTCCTAGCAAACCACCGGCTCCTTTAAGTGTTCCTACCAACCTACCTTCTTCTCAGGCTTCTTCTCCCGATCTTTTAAGCCTACTCTCCCCTATACCGTCTTGCTCTTCTAACGGCACAAAAAAAAAAAAAGACTAGCAGCAAAGTTACCGCACCCAAACATCTTGCTCCTCCTCTTGTGCCTACTCCCATTACGAGCAATGACAACAATATAAAGGGAAATGTTCCCGCAATAATGCCTGCTACTCAGGCACAGAGTATAAAACCTCTGATTGCGATTAAACCCAAAAAATTGGTGTTTATCTCTCGTTTGGCGCCGGACACTATCATAGAAGATGTACAATCGTACATCCTAGCAAGGCTGCCTTTAAATAACTTTACAGTTGAAAAATTCAATTTCAAATTTAAGCGCGACATTTCTTCTTTCAAAATTAGTCTCCCAGAAGAACAGTTTAAAGACGTTTGCGCTACTTCCTTTTGGCCGCCTGACCTTATTGTTAAGGAGTTTACTCCTAAACAAAAAAGCCGAACTGCCGTTAACCTTCCCACGCTAGCCGTAACTTCGCCAAAAAACTCAAAAAATTCAAAGTCTTCAAAAAACTGAACTTTTCATTTCTTCATGCCTCTGAAAATGTTATTGGTCCAACAAAAAAACTTTCTTCTTTAACTCTATCCTATCAAAATGTTAGAGGTCTCTGTAGTAAAATCTCTAGTCTTTATCTTAATAGTCTTGCCTTTTCTTCCCAAATTATTGCTTTTACCGAAACCTGGTTAAAACCAGAGATTCTAAGCTCTGAAGTCTTTCCAGATAGGTATACAACATACAGGCTTGATCGACCTGACCGACGAGGTGGTGGAGTACTGATTGCAGTAGACTCCAACATTGAGTCGGACCTCTTACAACCGGAGTTTCAATTTAACATTGAACTAATTTGTGTAAAACTACACTTTCCCGGTTTTTTCATGTATATAACCTGCTCCTATATTCCGCCGTCATCGGAATTATCAGTCTACTTGCAACACTTGTCTGCAATTAAGACTATTTTTAACCTGCTATCAGACAGAGATCACTTCATAGTCCTGGGCGACTTTAATATCCCAGAATGTAATTGGACATCTAGTGCTGAAGGAAACTTCCTCTTGCCTTCCCGGCAACATGACCTATTTGACGGGTTGTTTGACATGTCTTTGTCGCAGGTCAATCATGTCAAAAACTCTCTGAACAGATTGCTTGATTTATGTTTCACCTCTGATCCTTCCAAGGTGATTGTAGACAGGGTACAACCCCTTTCCCTACTGGAAGATCCTTATCATCCTACTTTCGAAGTGAATTTCGACTTGGGTATTAGTATTGTGGATAAAAGTGAAAGGCCGCGTAATCGCGTGCGCTGCTTTAAGAAAGCAGACTTTGAAAATTTAAATTCTTTAATTTCTCATTGTGATTGGTCTGATTTCTATGCATCAACTGATATGTCAGTTGCAACTAATATCTTTTATAACACCCTAAACTCTGTTTTTGATATCTGTGTTCCGTTATTCTATCCGTTATGCTCAAGCAAACCCCCTTGGTTTACAAAAGAGCTGTCTCGCTTAAAAAACTTAAAGAGTAGCTTATTCAAGAAATATAAGCAAAGAAACGCACCGATTGTCTTTTCCCGCTACCTAACTTCTCGGGCAAATTTTACCGTGCTTAACGCGAAATGTTATAAAAACAATTTGACCAGATGTAGGTTTCAGTTTTTTCAGAATCCTAAAAAGTTTTATAGTTTTGTTAACATGAAGCGTAGGTCAGTGGTCTTTCCTTCTAAACTTTCGTTTGATAACGCTGAGGCGGACACAGATCAGGCCATGACCGATATGTTTGCTAAGTTTTTTCAAACAACTTATTCTTCTTCTACGCCAAGCATTCATTCTTATCCATATAGTGTACCGAGCTCAAATGGCATCTTCACACCGTTACTGAATGAAAGTTCACTTTTTAAGGATCTTAGCTTAGTTAAACCAGTCTTTTCACCAGGTCCCGATGGTATCCCCGCCTGTGTACTTAGATATTGTGCCAATTCCTTATGTAAGCCATTGCTCAAATTATTTTCGCTGTCCTTAGACACCGCCTCCTTTCCTTCCATATGGAAGGAATCATTTATTATCCCTTTACTCAAAAAGGGCAGCAAGTCTGATGCAAGTAATTATAGAGGTATCTCTAAATTATCGGCTATACCTAAATTCTTCGAGAATGTTATAACTCCTCACTTGCAACATTTTAGCAGATCCGTTATATCCCCTTTTCAACACGGATTCGTAAAACGTCGTTCTACCACGACAAATTTGCTTGAGCTGACATCCTTTGTGGTAAAAGGATTTCAGAAAAATCTTCAAACCGATGTCATTTATACTGATTTCAGTAAGGCATTTGACTCCGTCAACCATTCTCTTCTTGCACATAAAATGAATCTTCTCGGTTTCTCACCAAAACTTCTTAGTTGGATTGTGAGCTATTTGGGTGACAGAACCCAACGAGTCCTCTTTAAGAATAATCTTTCTTACCCCGTTCATGCCACATCTGGTGTCCCCCAGGGAAGCCATTTAGGTCCCCTGCTTTTTTACACTTTTCATCAATGACCTTCCAACGGTCATACTTAACTCCCGTACTCTCATGTATGCTGATGATGTCAAGCTCTGCTTTCAATTTAGAGGCGACTCCTGTCATTTACGCCTTCAATCTGACTTAAATTGTTTCTATTCTTGGTGTCGTGCAAATCTCCTTAATCTGAACAGCTCCAAATGCAAGCTGATGACATTCTCACGAGCCTGTACAAAGTACGTATCTTACTCTCTTTGTGGTTGTACCTTGGAAAGAATTTCCCTGGTTGATGATCTAGGTGTCCGTTTGGACCGCAAACTCAAGTTTTGCGAACATATATCATCAATGGTTAATAAAGCAATGGGTGTGCTCGGCTTTATTAAGAGATGGTCTAAGGAGTTTGACGATCCTTACCTAACTAAGACTCTTTTCACCTCGCTTGTTCGTCCAATTCTAGAGTACGGATCATGTGTCTGGAGTCCTCAGTACACAGTTCACAAGGATCGCATTGAATCCGTACAGAAAAACTTTTTAATTTTTGCCTTGCGAGGCCTTAAATGGGATGTAAATTCAAGACTTCCTTCCTATCCTAGTAGACTTTTGTTACTAAATCTGCCTTCCCTAGCCAATCGTAGAACTATGCTTGGTGTTGTATTTATTTATAACCTTATACAAGGGGACATAGATAGTAACGACTTACTTAGTCGACTACACTTCTCTGTCCCTGGTAGAATCACCCGTAATTATCTTCCACTAAAACTTTCCAATTGTAACTCGAATTATGCCCTGCATGAGCCTTTCAGGGTATTATGTTCGGACTACAATAAACTATATTACATTGTTGCTAACAACAACAATAATTCTGTATCTTGCTTAAAAGTACAAATCCTTACCCACCTTTCTAGTAGCTAGTTAAATATATACTTATCTTCTTTCTAGTAACATTAGTACTTTTTAACTAACTGCATGTTTGAACATTCTAATCGCTATTTTGATTAGGCTTTGCTTACTAACACTAACTCTCCTGATCTGATTGGGTTTTTTTTTGGGTTTTCCCCAATCCTCTGCAACAAATGTTGGATCGGCTCTTTCATTTTTTTATCCCAATGTCAACTCAATTCAATTAATTTATTTTTCTTTCTTTTCTCACAGTTAAGATTTTACTTTTAACTTAAAATTATGAATTATAACTATTAACTGTTTTATATTCTTTACTTTTACACAGTCGACTGACCTTAGTCCGACTATAAACTAATTAAATAAATAAAAAACCAATGACCCAAAATTTAAAGAAAGGTGCAAAGATAAATTCCAACGATATAAATTATATATCCGCTTTCGAGAAATTAAAATTTCTCATTATTTCCGATCCAATTCTAACTTACCCCAATTTCGAGAAACCATTCTCACTGACTACAGATGCCAGCAATATTGCTCTAGGTGCTGTACTGTCACAGGATCACAAACCTATTTGTTACGCTAGTCGTACTCTCAATGATCATGAACTTAATTATTCGGCAATAGAAAAAGAACTTTTAGCTATTGTCTGGGCCACTAAATACTTCAGGTCCTACCTTTTTGGTCGTAAATTTCAAATTCTAAGTGACCACCAACCCTTAGTTTGGCTTGATAATATCAAAGAACCAAACATGAAACTCCAAAAATGGAAAATCAAACTAAATGAGTTTGACTACCACATTAAATATGTACCAGGTAAAGAAAACCACGTCGCAGATGCACTTTCTCGTGTAAAGATCGAAAACTTTCTCGGTGAAACTCCAACTACAGCGGCTACCATACATAGTAGCCACGAAGACAATCAAAACCAGTAAGAAAAGCAACAGTCGCGCGGCACGCGACAGTGGGATACCCTTCGACCCATGATCTAGTGTAGTTAATTTTTTAAATTCATACATATACACATAGGCACATGCTTGAAAATTATTCCCGACAGATGGCGCACGCGCTTCGCGCTCGCCCGCCTTCCTTGTTAGCTGACACAAGCACTTGGTTTTATGCTCATACTTTCTTAAATAACTTCTGGGTTTATTGTCCGATTGGATTGTAATTTAGAGAATACGAAGATATTTCACTCAGCTTAGTATATGTTGAAGTCAGAAAGTTGTATCTTTTATACAGCGCTTATAAATTGAGTTCAAAAATTAAATTAATGATTTGCGGGGGCGGTGGGCGTGGCACCCAACATTTGAAATAAACTTGATCAGCTTATAGTACACAGGAGTCTTCCTGCCAAATTTGGTAACTCTAGCTTTTATAATAGCTGAGATCTGTGCGTTCACACAGACAGACGGACAGACGGACAGACAGACAGACATGGCTCAATCGACTCGGCTTGTGATCCTGAGCAAGAATATATATACTTTATGGGGTCTCCGACGCCTCCTTTTGCCTGTTACATACATTTGCACAAAGTTAGTATACCCTTTTTTGACCATTTTCAATGGTCGAAGGGTATAATTACATAAGAATAACAGAAAGACCAATTAACTACTAATCTAATCAAATAGAATTCACAAGAGGTAACATAAACGAAGTAAAAACAACTAAATATTTTCATAAAACAATAATAAACATAACTTATAAAGAAATGACATTAGATCATGCAAAAGAGCTTATTAAAGAATATATCTGTACAAAAAAAACTGTCATCTATTTTAACAATGATCAAGACTTTACAACTTTTCAAAACGCCTACGTCAATATTATTTGTCCAAATAACATTACTAAAGTAATGAGATCTACTATAAAGCTTACCAATATTCACACTTATGCTCAATTCAAGGAAACTATACTTCAAAAACACAAAGAACTTTTACACCCTGGTATCGAAAAACCCATTGCCATTTTCAAAAAAAATTTCTATTATCCTGACTACCAAAAATTGATTCAAAATATTATAAACGAATGCGAAGTTTGCAATGTAGCAAAAACTGAGCATAGAAGTACAAAATTAATATTTGAAATAACTCCTGAAACTTTCAATCCAAGAGATAAATATGTAATGGACTTTTATATGATTAATAATAGACAATTTCTATCTTGCATCGATATATATTCAAAGTTCGCCTCTTTAACTGAAATAAAATCCAGAGATTGGCTTGAGGATAAACGAGCAATACTCTCAGTCTTTACCAATATGGGTAAGCCAATGGAAATCAAAGCAGATAAAGATTCAGCATTTATGTGCGCAGCTTTACAACTTTGGTTACAAACAGAAGGCGTCAAAATAGAAATAACAACCATTAAAAATGGAATTTCTAATATTGAGAGATTTCATAAAACAGTTAAGGAAAAATTAAGAATAATTAATACCGAATCCAACCCAGAAAATAAATTAACTAGTTTTGAAACCAGACTTTACATATATAATCATAAAACTAATCATAATACGACTGGAAGAACTCCAGCCGATATTTTCATATATGCAGGAACCCCTGCTTAAGATACCCAAAATAATAAAAATAACAAAATAGATGAGTTTAACGAAACTCGTGAAGAGTACAAAATAGATACTAGATATAGGCAAGCCCCTCTGGTTAAATCTAAAACAACGAATCCATTCAGAAAAACAGGAGAAATAACACAACTCGATGCGAAACATTTTGAAAAGAAGAATAGAGGTAGAAAAATAACTCATTATTTATCAAAATATAAAAAGAAAAAAAAAATTGATGAAACTAAGTATAATAATTGCAGCGCATCTCCAAACGACCAAAGCAGTCCGACATAATCACATATTTCTGATGATCACTTACTATTTTTTATTATGTTTCACCCGATACGTCAATGGACAAAGTATCGAAGTCAACCCAATTCAAGCCAAAAATGGTTACCTAGTTTTTAATACTGGGTCAATAAGTTTACCCATCAATTATGAATATCATTGCTTAACTGTGAACATAACAAAAACAGAACAAATGTATAATTATATAATTAAAAAATCACAAGAATACGAAAATGTATCCCAAGTTCAATATTTAGTAGAGAAATTTATAAGAGAAATGAATGGCATTAGAATAGTGAAGCGGAGCAAACGCGGCTTAGGTAATTTTATGGGCACAACATACAAATACCTTTTTGGATCATTAGATCAAACAGATAAAGAAGAGTTAGAGCAAACCAGTAAGAAAAGCAAAAGTCGCGCGGCACGCGACAGTGGGATACCCTTCGACCAACGTTCCTACATATACATATGCACATGATTTAAAATTATTCTCGATAGATGGCGTTCGCGCTTCGCGCTCGCCTGCCTCCCTTGTAAGTAGACACAAGCACTTGGTTTTATGCTCATACTTTCTTGAATAACTTTTGTGTTTATTGTCGCTCGAATTTTAAAATATAAAAAAAAAAATAAAAATAAAATATTAATTATTTTATATTATAAAAAAAAATTTTTATTTTTTTTAAAAAAACTTTTAAATTGAATTAAAAATTTAAAATTATTGTTTTGGGGGGGGGGGGGGGGGGACCCAAAATATAAAAAAAAAAAAAAAACCATTTTTCGAAATTTTGGGTGTCTAGATCTTATAAAAGGGGAGAGTTGGGTGTGTTTTTGGGATTATCAATACCCCGGCACCCGGAAAACCAGACACCGGGAAAAAAGACAAACATGACTCAAAACGACTCGGCTAGTGATCCTGAGCAAGAATATATAGTGACATATTCATTCTCCATATGAAAAACTTAAACCGATCTTTTGAAAAGCTTCACTCTTCAAAAGCCTCAGTTCATTCTCCATATCAAAAACTTAAACCGATCTTTTGAAAAGCTTCACTCTTCAAAAGCCTTACAATAGAAGTTCTCTCAAGACACCAACCCTCAAACGATAAGAAGCTTAAGTTACTGATAAACAAAGATGTAAAGCTCTGTAGAACTTTAAGGTTTCCTGGTCCATAATAATAATTCTGTCAGTTAGTTTATGAGTGACTCTGGTGTATTAAACAACAAATAAATCTATCAAATAAAAATTATAAATAAAAATTATATTTTTTTATTTAAATGAACACCTAAATACTTAATTGGCGCAGCCGGTAGGATGTTAGTTATTGATGAGGAATAAAATTTATCCAAGTCCTTAACTATCATCCGCAAAAGAACTCACGTGAATCGCGACGGTAATTCGGTGACATCAGTTGAAAGTATAAACCCAACGGTGTTCATAGCCGAGAAGTGATTGTGACAAGCAGTGAGAGAACAAGAACAGTAGCCCGCTTAAATATAAACAAGTGTGACCGCTACATAAGTTCAACACAACAAAAGTGAAGTGAACAAGAACAGTAGCCCGCTTTAACAAAAACAAGTGTGACCGCTACATAAAGTTCAATCCAACAAGCAGTAAATTAAACAAGAACAGTAGCCCGCTTTAACAAAAACAAGTGTGACCGCTACATAATAAAAACGTTCTTGAAACAAATCAAACAAATTAAACAAAAATGGCATTATCAGTTGATAATCTATCGCAACTGCTACGACAAATACGTCAAGTGCCGCAGTTCTGTGGAGAGCCAAACAGCCTCAGTTCGTTTATCAGACGAATTGAATACCTGCTCAACCTATACCCGACGAACGACCCTCTTCAGAAAGCTATCATATATGGAGCCATTGAACTACAGGTCATCGGAGATGCTGAGAAGGTCTGCCAACTAGGATTCCACAACGAGTGGTCAACCCTAAAAGAAGCTCTGATTGTCGAGTTCAAAACTCAAACTCCCCTGGAGGAACTTTTGCGACGTCTGTATTGCACGCCCTACAAAGGTAATTTACGTCAATTTTGTGAACAATTAGAAGATAAGTCAACTATTATTATTAATAAGTTAGCCTTAGAAGACAATCAAAATAATACATTAGTCTATTCACAAGCAATGGCAACTACAATAAAAAATACTATTCAACGCTCACTCCCTGACAGGCTGTTCATGACCCTAGCGAGGCATGACATTTCAACTGTTCAAAAATTAAGACAAATTGCCCAACAAGAAGGTCTTTACGAAGACCCAATTTCTAAGAAATCAGATTATTGTCCAAAACTAAATACAAACGTCCTAAACTTAAACACTAATACTAACACAAATAAAAACAAAAACTGTCATTCCAATCAACAATTCGTAAGCCCCTTTAACCCATTAATAAATCCCACGCAGATCCAAACCCCAAATGTAAACAACCAAACCCCTCATAAACAAGCTTTTCCGTCTAGACAACAACAGTTCGATCAGAACAGATCAAATTTGTTTAATGAATTCAGAGCAGACTTAAATCGCGACCGACAGAACGACACCCGAAACTATTATCAGCCCCCCCAACAACCAAGAGTGCCGAATAAGCGTTTTAGAGAAGGCAGCGGACAATCACGTATGCAGACAGATGAAAGTCACCATCAATACGAGTTAGATAACAATAACATTGCTGACCAAGACAATGACAACGACGAACAGTTCCACGAAGATCAATTACAGTATACACAAAATGAGATGTATACAAATCAGCAAATTCAACAAGCCGAAAATTTTCCAATACCAGCCTGGGAACCCACCAATACATAGAGATTATGTTTAATAATCACAGATACCGATGCATAGTAGACACTGGTTCATCAATAAACATGATGAACTCTAACTTTTTTAATCTTCAAGTTCATGATAAAGAAATAGTTGTCAGAAGTATGACAGGCTATTCAAAACTAAATAAATTCGTAAACCTTCCAGCCAATGGGCTTTTTCAGCAATCGCAGAAATTCTATATTCATTCGTTTTCACCATTTTATGACATTCTATTAGGAAGAAAAGTATTAATGGAAAACAACGGTTGTATAGATTATTTTAGAAAAGAAACAATTATTAATGGAAGAACATTCCTTCATAAAGAACTTGAGCTTTGTGACGGAAATTCGTCAAAAAATTTTGAAGCAATTTTACAGGAAAACCACTTTACAGCCGAAATAAACTACGCATTGGACAATGACATAAACTCAGACCACACATACCGATTAGACCATTTAAACAATGAAGAAAAATATAGACTTACACAATTACTTAAAGAATTCAAAGATATTCAGTATTCTGATAAGGAAGACCTAACTTTTACAAGCATCATACGCCATGAAATTAAAACAGTTCACGAAAACCCAGTATACAAAAGACCCTATTCATATCCTTTTGCTTATGAAACAGAAGTTAATAAACAAATTGAGGAAATGCTACAACAAGGCATTATACGCGAAAGCGACTCCCCCTATTGCAGTCCCTTATGGATTGTTCCCAAAAAGATAGACGCATCTGGCAAACCAAAATTCAGGTTGGTCGTCGACTATCGAAACTTAAATGAAATAACCATAAATGATAAATTCCCAATTCCGAATATGGATGAAATATTAGGCAAGTTAGGGAAATGCCAATACTTCACAACAATCGACTTAGCGAAAGGTTTTCACCAAATCGAAATGGACCCTAAATCCATACCAAAAACTGCATTCTCAACTAAACACGGTCACTACGAGTATACTCGCATGCCATTTGGTTTAAAAAATGCCCCAGCAACTTTCCAACGTTGCATGAACTTCGTTCTTAAAGACCTCATTAACAAACATTGCCTCGTATATTTAGATGATGTTATCATCTACTCAACATCCCTCACTGAACACCTGAACTCACTAAAGAAAGTTTTTGAAAAACTTAAAGAGGCAAATCTCAAGCTCCAGTTAGACAAATGCGAATTTTTAAAAAAACAAACAAATTTCTTAGGTCATACCATAAGTCCAGATGGTATACGACCCAACAAAGAAAAAGTAAAAGCTATTGAAATATTTCCCATTCCAAAAACCTCTAAAGAAATCAAATCATTTTTAGGCTTATGCGGATATTACCGCAAGTTCATTCCAGATTTTGCAAAAATAGCAAAACCTCTCACCTTATTTTTAAAGAAAGGAGCTAAAATTAATATAAAGGACGAAGCATATAATAAATCTTTCGAAAAGTTAAAAACCCTTATCATGAACGACCCCATTCTCATTTGCCCTGACTTTACAAAAATATTTCAAGTTACAACTGACGCCAGCAATTTCGCTATAGGAGCCGTGCTATCACAAGATAATAAACCAATTAGTTTTGCAAGCAGAACATTAAACGACCACGAACAGAATTACAGTACAATAGAAAAAGAATTATTGGCAATTGTTTGGGCAACCAAATACTTCCGCCCATATTTATATGGAGTCCCTTTTGAAATATTAAGTGATCATAAACCCCTTGTCTGGCTAAATAATATAAAAGAACCTAACATGAAATTACAACGTTGGCGAATCAAACTTAGTGAATACAATTTTAAAATAAAATATTTGGAAGGAAAACTAAATTACGTAGCAGACGCTTTATCTCGAGTCAAAATTGAAGAAAATATGATAGGTGAAGAAGAAAATATTTCAACAGCAGCAACAATACATAGTGCATCAGAAAGTAACGAAAACTATATTCAAATCACTGAGAAACCTATAAACTATTTCACTAGACAAATAGAATTTATAAAAGACTCCATAGACCAAGTAAACATATCAAAATATTTCACTAAAACTAAAATCACTATAAAATATACTGAAATGACTCTCCCAATAGCAAAAGACTTCTTAATTAAATACTTTCTGAACCACACTAGCGTAATTTACATAGACAATGACAGTGATTTTTCCGTTCTTCAAAACGCATACCATGAAACTATTAACCCACACAGTAACGTAAAAATCTTAAAAAGTATAATTAAACTAAAGGACATTAACTCTTACGCTGAATTCAAGGAATTCATTATTATTGAACACATAAAATTACTGCACCCTGGTATCGAAAAAATGATACGACTCTTTAAAGAAACTCACTATTTTCCCGACTATAACAAATTAATTCAAAATATCATTAATGATTGCGAAGTCTGCAATCTTGCAAAAACAGAACATAGACCAACAAAACTTACTTTTGAAATAACCCCAGAGACAAATAACCCAAGAGAACTTTACGTAATTGACTTTTATGCTATTGACAATGAACAATATTTATCCTGTATTGACGTTTATTCAAAATTTGCATCACTTATAAAAACAAATAGTAGAGATTGGCTAGAAGCCAAAAGAGCCCTAACTAGAATATTTAACGACATGGGAAAACCACAGAAAATTAAAGCAGACAAAGACTCAGCATTCATGAGTAACTCTTTAAAGGTTTGGCTAAATAACGAAGATATACAATTAGATATTACCACGAGCAAAACAGGAATAGCAGATGTAGAACGTCTTCATAAAACAATAAATGAAAAGATCCGAATTATTAATACCGAAAATAATAGAGAAAATAGGGAAACAAGAATAGAAACAATTTTATACACATACAACCATAAAACTAAACATAATACAACCGGACAAATACCAGCTTACATACTACTCTACGCAGGCACACCTACTTATGACTCTCAGAAAATTAAAGAAAACAAAATTAACAAACTTAATGAGAACCGAAAAAATTACGAAGTTGACACAAAATATAGACAAGCCCCTATAACGCGCTCGAAATCTAAAAATCCCTTTAGGAGAACAGGCAGAATAGAACAACTAGATGAGAAACATTATAACGAAAACAATAGAGGACAAAATGTGACACACTATAAAAGTAAATTTAAAAAGAAAAAAAATATTAATAACAGCAAATATTTACAGCCGACCAACACCCAATCATCGGACTCATAATTATTATAATGACTCTTATGATGACACAAACTAATGCAGGAACAATCGAAATAAACCCTATCGAAAACAATCAGGGATTCATTCTATTTGAATCAGGAACGATACAACTCCCTATTACATTCATGCACCATTGTCTGACAGTTAACATAACACAAATTGAAGAAACATATAACACTCTTATTAAAGAAAGCAAGCAATTTAATAACATAACACAAATAAATTACCTAATTGAAAAAATGAAAAGGGAAATGAACGGAATACGTATAACAAAACGCAATAAACGAGGACTGTTCAACATTGTAGGCTCTACTTACAAATACCTTTTCGGTACACTAGACGAAGACGACAGACAAAATTTTGAAAACCAAATTTCATCCCTATCCCAAAGCACCGTTCAGATTAGCAGTCTAAATCACGTTATTGATAACCTTAATAACGGTATTCAAATGATAAATAGCCACTCAGAATCTATAAAAAAAAGAACAAAAAATCTCCCTTTTAATATTTAATATCGAACATTTCACTGAGTACATTGAAGACATCGAAATGGGTTCACAATTAACCCGATTAGGAATATTCAATCCAAAACTTCTTAAACACGACAACCTTGGTAACGTTAACTACAAAAACTTAATGGACATAAAAACTTCTGCCTGGTATAATACAGGTACTAACGAAATTTTCCTAATGTCTCATATTCCCACAAACACAGTTGAACAGCCTACTTTTCTTATCACCCCTTACCCAGACAATAATGGACAAAGTATTAACGAAAATTTAGAAGGCAAATTCTATCTACACAATAATAATGTTATAAATACACAAACAAAAAATATTATTAAAGACCATTGTATTGCTAGTATAATCAAACACGAAACACCAACATGTACCTTCCAAAAATACCGCAAACCATTTTTGATCCAAAACATTAAGCCTAACATACTAATTACATGGAACACAACCCGAGAAAAACTTAACCAAAATTGTAACAATCAAGAAATCTTTATTGAAAATAACAAAATTATAAAAATATTTAATTGTACAGCAGAGTTAAAAGAATTCTCAATATCAAATAATATGCATCTATATACAAATCTGATATTCACCGAGCATAACGTGACAAAAGTTGAACCTATATCGCATATTGATATAAAAGAAATGATTATACTAAATAATAAGAATTATACAATCTACAAAAATAGAAAAAAACCACAGTCGGGCTGCACGCGACAGTGGGATACCCTTCGACCTATGTTCCGGTGTAGTTTAATTTGTTAAATTCAAACACATATACAAATGCGCATGCTTTTTAATTATTGCCGACAGATGGCGCTCGCGCTTTGCGCTCGCCCGCCTTCCTTGTTAGCTGATACAAGCACTTGGTTTTATGCACATACTTTCTTAAATAACTTCTATGTTTATTGTCCGATCGGATTGAAATTTCGAGAACACGTAGATATTTCAATGAGCTTAGTATATGTTAAAGTCAGATAGTTGTATCTTGTATACAGCGCTTACAAATTGAGTTCAAAAATGTAATTCTTGATTTGCGGGGGCGGTGGGCGTGGCACCTAACATTTGAAATAAACTTGATCAGCTTATAGAACACAGGAGTCTTTCTGCCAAATTTGGTAACTCTAGCTTTTTATAAATAGCTGAGATCTGTACGTTTCACACAGACAGACGGACAGACGGACAGACAAACAGACATGGCTCAATCGACTAGGCTCTGAGATTCCCGAGCATAGAATATATGTACCTATATGGGGTCTCCGACGCCTCCTTCTGCCTGTTACATACATTTGCACAAAGTTAGTATACCCTTTTTTGACCATTTTCAATGGTCGAAGGGTATAAAAATATATTAATAATCCTCATGTTTGTATTAGCTATAATATCCATATTTTACCTATACATGAAATGTAAAACAGCACCTCATAATATTATAATAACCTATCTAAGACCAAAAGCAAACAAATCAGTTGACAAAAATATTGAAACAGTTAAAGAAAAGAATACTGAAATAGTAAACATTGAAAGTCCAGTTCCACAATTATATCCAGAAGTAAAGGCTTGAGGACAAACCAAAATCTAAAAGGTGGGGGAGTGACATATTCATTCTCCATATGAAAAACTTAAACCGATCTTTTGAAAAGCTTCACTCTTCAAAAGCCTCAGTTCATTCTCCATATGAAAAACTTAAACCGATCTTTTGAAAAGCTTCACTCTTCAAAAGCCTTACAATAGAAGTTCTCTCAAGACACCAACCCTCAAACGATAAGAAGCTTAAGTTACTGATAAACAAAGATGTAAAGCTCTGTAGAACTTTAAGGTTTCCTGGTCCATAATAATAATTCTGTCAGTTAGTTTATGAGTGACTCTGGTGTATTAAACAACAAATAAATCTATCAAATAAAAATTATAAATAAAAATTATATTTTTTTATTTAAATGAACACCTAAATACTTAATTATATATACTTTGTGGGGTCTCCCATGCCTCCTTCTGCCTGTTACATACATTTGCACAAAGTTAGTATACCCTTTTTTGACCATTTTCAATGGTCGAAGGGTATAAAAATTCAGAATTTGTCAGAAAATACCGTACAAAATAACGAACTCAACGAAGTAATAAAAGAAGTAAACAAAGGAATAGAAATAATTCATTTTTTAAGCACAATACATGAAGGGAGACCAGAGACATAACATTTTGTTGTTCAACATACAACAGTTTAATATATTTTAGTAAAAAAAAAAAAAATAAAGAAACGAGGATTAAAATAAACAAAAATATTAAAAATAAGTTAAAATTAAAAAAATAAACTTATTTAAAAAATATAAACTAAAAATTAAATATTTAGTTTAATTAAAAACTGACACAATTTATAAAATTCTTTTTCCCTTCTCCCGAAAAATATTATAAAAACACCAATTTCCCCAATAGTACGGTCTCCCGATAGCAGCAAAATTTCCTTATGGAAAATTTTAACCACAAATTTTTTTGTTTAAAGACAATAAAACTTTCTTAGCATCTTCAAAAAAGCAGTACTTAACAAATGTATAACAAAAAAAGCAGTACTTAACAAATGTATAACAGGTATTCTCAATCAAGCAAATACAGAATGTAGATACATAAAAACCCACAAAAATACAGAAATCAGTTATGTCGAACCTAATATTTTATTAACATGGAAATTACCTAAAACTGTACTTAACCAAAATTGTATAAATCAGGAAATAATAATAGAGGGAGATAATTTAATTACAGCTTCTAATTGTTCAATTCAAATTGACGATATTTTAATATCTAATACAATACTTGATTATACACAAACAGTTTATGTGAACAATAATGTAACAAAACTTGATACATTACAATACATTCAAGCTAAAGAAATTTTTGAAACAAAAACAAAAAATACTTTTCAAACAATATTAATAACGTCAATAATTGTATTAATTATAATAATAACATTATATTTTATCTACAAATATAAGAGTATACCTAAGAAAATTATAATTAAATTCAAAAAACAAGTTCCAACTCCTACAGAAACACCAAATGTTGTAAACAATGACGTAGTAGCAAATGATAATAATATAAACCCTATATTGAATCCTAGAGTAAGGATGGGGAAGTAACATATGTAACATAGTGCATCACTTGACCACACATACACACTCACACACACTCACAACCAATAACACGTACATACATCAAATTGCCACTTGTACTTAGCATATAAGTCAAATATTTATGTATTGCATAAGAACCCATTCCAGCCTGCTTAGACATAAACATCCGCAGTCCCAAATTCGGCGACAATATAAAATCAGCCTACTCTGATCAATTGTAAACATTCCCACGAGAGGGTCAAAACTGCTAACGCAGCTCAAATTCTCGGCTGATCCGTTCCCATGCGCAATCCACTCAAGAGAGTGCATAAACATAAAAGAGAGCCTTATGTACGCTCAATATAGAAGTAAATAAGACTCAGCCAAGGGTTTGCTAAGCGTCCAGTTCGTAGCTTAGATTTAGATTATATTCCACCTTCAATTGTAAGACACGAATTGTCTCCGCGTACCGCTTAAGTTATTTGGTTCTAATAAAAATATATTTTTTTGAAAACCTTAAACCACGGACGTGTAATTATATATATATTTATATAAACTGGTAGGTATTGCAGTGTAGATCAGATATATTTACCAATATATTATAAAAATGATCTCGACTTATGAGCAATTTCAATTTGATTTTTATTTCTTAATTTAACTGAGTTCAAAAATTAAATTATTGATTTGCAAGGGCGGTGGGCGTGGCACCCAACATTTGAAATAAACTTCATCTGCGCCTGGTACACAGAAACCTTCATGCCAAATTTGGTGTCTCTAGCTCTTATAATGGCTGAGATCTGTGTGTTCATCTGGTCATCCATACATCCGGACAGACAGACAGACATGGCTCAATCGACTCGGCTAATGATCCTGAGCAAGAATATATATACTTTATGGGGTCTGCCACGCCTCCTTCTACCTGTTATATACATTTGCACAAAGTTAGTATACCCTTTTTTGACCATTTTTAATGGTCGAAGGGTATAATGAATTCATAACTCTTACTTTTTGATTTTTATTTAAAAAATCAAAAATAAAAGTTATAAATAGATTTTTATTTTTAAAAATTAAATATAATAATTAAAAGTCAAACTAAACAACTTGAGAAAGTTAACTTTGAATTTAAGTCAGCCAAGATAGAGAACTAAACTAGAAACCTTGCTTAGTTTTTATCGACACATAGATACATCCAAACCTAGTTTTGCTGACTCTATTTTGATTGCGGAAAATTCAGCTGTAACATCTGATTTGCAACATCCAATGATGTCGGTAACATCGGCGTATATAAAGAGCTGGAGACTTTTATAAAAAATAGTGATATTACGATGTATTTCAGCATTCCGCTTCCAGATTAAAAGGGTCACACGATCTTGTCTGAGACCTTATTGGGATCCGGGATTTAGCGTTATGCAAAGATCTGTTAATTTCCAATTAATTGGTACAAATCGCCTGATCACTCTTGTTTAGTACTGGACAAAGGACGCTGCCCCGAACCCTTCTGCGGCGTGGGGTGGTCAACTATTTCATCCCTTGTGAAAACATGGGCGAATAGGCTGACCGAACGCTACTGGTTCTTTCAACCAGGGATGAGGCAGGCTAGAGAGCTTACGAATCCCTCGATTAAATGAAGAACAAACCTACTCTCTCGGAGAGATCTCTATCTCCTTGTTGGCTACCTTAGTGGACACCACTTGGTGAACTATCACCTCAAAAAAATGCGTCTGTCCTCGGATGCAGAATGCAGGCTCTGTAAAGAGGACGACGAAACCACAAAACACATCCTGCGTGATTGTCCAGCCTTGGTATGGATTAGGAGGAAACATCTGCACGTGGAAACCGCAGTTCCCGAGCACATTGTCCGTTCCTCGACAAAAGACCTGTTATGCTTCATCAGAGAAGCAGAACAGCTTTTGTCATGATAGGGAGAGCATTATAGGTACAAAAGATCATTCTGGTCGCAGTGCCTCGCCCCTTCTCTGCTGTGAGACTCCCTTACAATAATAATAATAATAATAATAAGGACGCTGCATGAATCCAATCAGCTTATTACCACCGACCTTAAACAACTCCGCAAACAAGTCATCGGCTCTGGCTCTATTACGACATGACGAATTAAAATCTTTGTCTGTCTGTCTGTCTGTCTGTCTGTCTGTCTGAATGCAGGCTCTGTAAAGAGGACGACGAAACCACAAAACACATCCTGCGTGATTGTCCAGCCTTGGTATGGATTAGGAGGAAACATCTGCACGTGGAAACCGCAGTTCCCGAGCACATTGTCCGTTCCTCGACAAAAGACCTGTTATGCTTCATCAGAGAAGCAGAACAGCTTTTGTCATGATAGGGAGAGCATTATAGGTACAAAAGATCATTCTGGTCGCAGTGCCTCGCCCCTTCTCTGCTGTGAGACTCCCTTACAATAATAATAATAATAATAATAAGGACGCTGCATGAATCAATCAGCTTATTACCACCGACCTTAAACAACTCCGCAAACAAGTCATCGGCTCTGGCTCTATTACGACATGACGAATTAAAATCTGTCTGTCTGTCTGTCTGTCTGTCTGTCTGTCTGTCTGTCTGTCTGTCTGTCTGTCTGTCTGTCTGTCTGTCTGTCTGTCTGTCTGTCTGTCTGTCTGTCTGTCTGTCTGTCTGTCTGTCTGTCTGTCTGTCTGTCTGTCTGTCTGTCTGTCTGTCTGTCTGTCTGTCTGTGTGAACGCACAGATCTCAGCTATTATAAAAGCTAGAGTTACCAAATTTGGCAGGAAGACTCCTGTGTACTATAAGCTGATCAAGTTTATTTCAAATGTTAGGTGCCACGCCCACCGCCCCCGCAAATGTATAATTTAATTTTTGAACTCAATTTGTAACCGCTGTATACAAGATACAACTTTCAGACTTTAACATATGCTAAGCTTATTAAAATATCTACGTTTTTCAATCCGATCGGACAATAAACATAGCAGTTATTTAAGAAAGTATGTGCATAAAACCAAGTCCTTGTATCAACTAACAAGAGAGGCGGGCGAGCGCAAAGCGCGAGCGCCATCTGTCGGCAATAATTTAAAAGCATGCGCATTTGTATATGTGTATGAAATTAACAAACTAAACTACACCGGAACATAGGTCAAAGGTATCCCACTGTCGCGTGCCGCGCGACTGTTGCCTTTCTTACTGGTTTTTATTATAAAATAAAGAAAAAATAAAAATAAAATTGAAATTGCTCATAAACCGAGATCATTTTTATTATAATATATTGGTAAATATATATGATCTACACTGCAATACCTGCCAGTTTATATAAATATATATATGTATATGAGTTCACTTGTTTAGACAATGTTTTAGACTTATTAGCGACCTGAGTTTAAGGGCAAAATATATAAAATACACAAGAACCTCCTCATCAGACACACTTGCAGTCGATCAACTCGTAAAAACTTCAAGATTGATAGCGACATGCTTCGAAAAGCCGATATATTATCTAGCTCGTTTTATAAGCAATTTCAATTTGATTTTTATTTCTGATATTTATAATAAAAATCAATTCAATTCAATTCAATTCAAGTTGGTTTTCATTTTTAAAAATCAAATATAAAAATTGAAAAACAATTTTAAATTAAAAATTGGAAAAAAATTTAACGCGGTTTTTGTGTTCGCCGATAAAAACTAAAAATTGAAAAAAAAGTTAACCCGGGTTTTGTTCGCCGATCGAAAAAATCTAGCACGGTACGATTTTTCCCACATTTTTTAGAGACTTTAAAGAGCTTAAATTTTTAATTCTCATTATTATTATTTACGGTCCCTGGTTCCGAGTTCTTAGCCTCTATTATTATTCTGATTATTTTTTGCTTACTATATTTTCTAGAAAAATAGTTACCTTTGCTTTTTTCTCTCAAATTTTTCGAATCCAAGGTATTTTGACTTTTTCTGTCATACACACGGCTAAGAGCTAGACTACAAGTTATTATTTTCATCATAGTCTATTAGAAAATCAACCGAAAATCATTAGAAAAAGTTAAGAAAAATTATATTCCCTTTCGTACTTTTGTATTTGATATTTAACAATTTTTCCAATTACTAAAATGGATAAAGTAGTGGTAACTAAGGTTTGTTCTCGATACAAATCCGGCCAGCTTCGCCTCTCCATACAAGTTCAAGGTGGAATACACATGCTACGAGCATTTGGAGCATAAAATACAGTTCAAGGTTGTGTATGTTGGTTGCTCTTTGGACGACGAATATAACCAGGATTTGGACACTATCTTTATTCGACCTGTTACTGAAGGATGTCATGCATTTGATATTGAATTGATAACCGAGAACGATCTTACTTGAATGACTTGCATTTACCTAATTGCTCTGTTTCGTCGCCAGGAATTCTTTCGCTTAACTTACCATGTAAATGTCAAATATGAAAATCATGACAAATTGA
>JAEIFQ010000407.1:0-21201 GCA_018904025.1 Zaprionus vittiger | reverse complement strand
TTTGACTTAACTTTTTTTCATATGAAATTTGACTTGACTTTTGAAATTTGACATAATTTTATTTCATATGAATTTTTCATATGATATTTGACTTAACTTTATTTCATATGAAATTTGACTTGACTTTTGAAATTTGACATAATTTTATTTCATATGAATTTTTCATATGATATTTGACATAACTTTATTTCATATGAAATTTGACTTGACTTTTGAAATTTGACATAATTTTTTTTCATATGAATTTTTCATATGATATTTGACTTAACTTTATTTCATATGAAATTTGACTTGACTTTTGAAATTTGACATAATTTTTTTCATATGAATAATTTTCATATGATATTTGACTTAACTTTATTTCATATGAAATTTGACTTGACTTTTGAAATTTGACATAATTTTATTTCATATGAATTTTTCATATGATATTTGACTTAACTTTATTTCATATGAAATTTGACTTGACTTTTGAAATTTGACATAATTTTATTTCATATGAATTTTTCATATGATATTTAGACTTAACTTTATTTCATATGAAATTTTATAGAAATTTGACTTTTTATTTATATGAAATTTGACATAATTTTATTTCATATGAATTTTTCATATGATATTTGACTTAACTTTATTTCATATGAAATTTGACTTGACTTTTGAAATTTGACATAATTTTTATTTCATATGAATTTTTCATATGATATTTGACTTAACTTTATTTCATATGAAATTTGACTTGACTTTTGAAAAAATTTGACATAAATTTTATTTCATATGAATTTTTCATATGATATTTGACTTAACTTTATTTCATATGAAATTTGACTTGACTTTTGAAATTTGACATAATTTTATTTCATATGAATTTTTCATATGATATTTGACTTAACTTTATTTCATATGAAATTTGACTTGACTTTTGAAATTTGACATAATTTTATTTCATATGAATTTTTCATATGATATTTGACTTAACTTTATTTCATATGAAATTTGACTTGACTTTTGAAATTTGACATAATTTTATTTCATATGAATTTTTCATATGATATTTGACTTAACTTTATTTCATATGAAATTTGACTTGACTTTTGAAATTTGACATAATTTTATTTCATATGAATTTTTCATATGATATTTGACTTAACTTTATTTCATATGAAATTTGACTTGACTTTTGAAATTTGACATAATTTTATTTCATATGAATTTTTCATATGATATTTGACTTAACTTTATTTCATATGAAATTTGACTTGACTTTTAAATTTGACATAATTTTAGAATTTTCATATGATATTTCTTAATTTATTTATATTTTCTTTTTTTTACTTTATATACCGTTCGTTTATTTACTTAAAATCTGTCCGATAGGACAATAATTAAGTGGTTTGTGGGTGACATTGACATAGGGGAATTACATATTTGTATTTGGGGCGGGATTTAATTTATGAATCAACTATTGCTGTGGGAGATCGAGCGGGTGAGTTCTCTTCAGGCGTCTGCGGGTTAGGCTATTATCCAAGAGATTAATAGCCAAGTGGTTGGGGTGGTTGTCAAGCCTTCTTAGGTATCTCTCGCTGAGCCTAGAGATTTCTTCAGCAACTGAGGGGATTCCGAGTTCTTTGTGGATGGCCGAGTTTTCGTGGTAGGGATGAGCGTCAGAGGCAATTCTCAAGCACTTGTTCTGGAACCGCTGTATTTTGAGGCGGTTTGATTGGCTTGCCGTGCCCCACAGCTGTATCCCGTAGGTCCAGATGGGCTTGAGAATTGCCTTGTACACCAGGATTTTGATGTTCTGCCTCAGCTTGGACCTTCTCCCAATGAGCCATTGCATCTGCCTCAGACGCGCATCGGCCTGTATGCGTTTGCTGACAATGTGGGGACGCCATGTGAGCCTGCGGTCCAGGGTTAGTCCTAGGTACTTGGGTGCGGACGCGTTGGGAATGTTGGCTCCGTTCAGCGTGACCGGTGGGCAGTCTCCTCTTCTTAGTGAGAATGTTGTTTGGGTAGATTTTTCCGCGTTCACTACGATATTCCATCTGCTGAGCCAGGGATGTAGCGCGTCCATTTGCCTTTGGATTATTTCGGAGGCTTCTCGTGGGTCGGATGAAGAGGCGAGGAAAGCAGTGTCGTCTGCATATGTGGCTATCGTTAGGCTCCTGGAGGGGATAATGGGAAGGTCTGCGGTGTAAAGGGTGTAGAGGATTGGTCCGAGCACGCTGCCTTGCGGAACTCCAGCTCTGATCAGTCTGGGTAGGCTTATTGCACTTCCGCATCTGACTTGGAAAGCTCTTCCCTCAGTGTAGGATTTAAGGAGGGTAAAATGGGTGCTTGGGAGGCAGGATTTAAGTTTGTGGAGGAGTCCAGGATGCCAAACTCGGTCAAATGCCTGCTTCACGTCGAGCATTACAGCGCAGCAGTATTTTTTCTGCTCAAATGCCTCGAGGATACGTTCGACAAGCCGGTGGCACTGCTCCGGTGTTCCATGGCAGCGTCTGAAGCCAAACTGGTGATCGGGGATCAATCCGGCCTCGTCCAGTACAGGCAATACTCTGCGCAAAAATACTCTTTCGAGTATTTTGGAGAGGATTGCCAGTAAGCTGATCGGACGATAGGAGGCTAGATTGGCTTCAGGCTTTCCAGGCTTAAGGAGGACAATCACTTCTGCTCTTTTCCATTCTTTCGGGAAGTACCCTAGACGGAAGCAGCTGTTGTAAATGCTGGCCAGCATTTGTGTGCAGCGGAGTGGAAGCATTTTTAAGGCTGCCGCATCTATACGATCCAGGCCCGGAGATTTGCTGTTCTTCAGTAGGGCGATCTCCTGCGCAACTTCCTCAGGGTTGACTGGTTGCATCGGCGGACCGGGAGAGCTTGGGCTATTGAGAAACCTGGCGGTTTCGGCACGTTCTTCGGCAGTGCAGCAGTCGAACGGTGAGAAGGCGTTGTAGAGGTGTTCAGCAAAAGCTTCTGCTCTTTCAGCGTCCGATCGGCACCAGGATCCATCCGCTTTGCGCACTGCAGTTACCTTTTTGACTGGTCGTTTAATGTGGCGGGTGACGTTCCACAGGTTGTGATCCGGATCCCCTGGAGAGAGTTCCTCGAGGAAACTGAGGAAGGAGTCCTGGCGTAGGCTGGAGATCTTGTCCTTTAGCTCCTTTGTGGCGTGATTGAGCGCTGTTTTGTCTCTTGGATTGCGCGACAAGAACCAAACTCTCCTGAGACGCCTCTTTTCAGCCACGAGTGTCGCAATTTCCGGGGACCAGAGGTGGAGGTCTCTGCTAGGTGTTCTCGCAGTCTTTGGTGGCGGTGGGCTTGCGAATTCCGCAGCGTTTTGCATTTGCCTAGTGAGATTACCGATAGCTTGGTCAATGTCCCTGGGTGTGTTGAGGATGGGGTTCGGATTGAGGGAGGAGAGCATCCAGGACGCAAACTTGGCGGCGTCGGTGTGTTTTCCAGTGAGCCTCCTGAGCGGGGTTTTCCTGAGGACGGGCGTGTTGATTAGCACGTTTATTGCGCAGTGGTCTGACAGGAGATCAGCATTTGTGGTACAGCTAATCTTCGCATGCCCTATGCCTTTCGACACAGCAAAGTCCAGCAGATCTGGAGTCTTGAGGGGATCGGTTGGCCAGTGAGTAGGCTCGCCAGTGGAGTGGCAGTCCAGTCGGTGACATTGCAGGTACTCAAACAGAGTTTTCCCTTTGGGGTTGTTGGCACGCGATCCCCACCAAGAGTGTTTGGCGTTATAGTCTCCAGCTGCTATGAAACGGGGCCCAAGATGCTCGAAGAACTCACTGAGATGAGATGCTGTTATGCGGTATCTAGGGGGAAAGTAGACCGCTCCAATGTCTATGTCTCCTTGCGGGCTGGCAATCCTGATGACAGGACATTGTGCCCAGTCTTGCTGAAACGCGGGCAGCTCCAGGTATTGAATACCGCTCCTGATGAGGATGGCTGCTCCTCCGCGTGCTCTGCCGGAAGGGTGGTCTGCCTGGATGAGGTCATACCCGCTGATTTTAAAGTGGGATCTGGGGGAGAAGTGGGTTTCTGCTACGAGTAGGATATCGATCTGGTGGGTTTTGAGATGGTGCTCAACTATGGCCTTGCTGTTCTGCAGGCCGTTTGCATTCCAGACAACTAAGTGGAGCTTTAATTGCATGACTTGCTGTTAAGAATGGTGGCCACCAGCTGTGTCATTTGGCCGAAAATTCTCTCCATCATCCTCTCCATCATGCCTTCCAAACGAGCGAACATCGCTTCTATCTGACCGGAGTTTGGGGTTTCTGCTTGGGTTTGGACTGGGATTGTGGGATTTTGCGGCGTTGCGTGCGCTCCATTGAGGGCGTCTCTGTAGCTCCTGCCAGAGGTGACGGTTGGGGATGCCACGGGCGGCGCCTTGTTAACATTCGTGACGGGCCTTGTTTTCGGAGCAGCGAGTGCTTTGGCCTTTTTGTAGGCAGGGCATCCCTTAAAGGACGCGGGGTGATCCGCCTGGCAGTGGAAACAGCACGGCTTGTCTTCCTCCTTTTTTTCGCATTGCCTCGATTCGTGAGGGCCTCCGCATTTGACACAGCGGTATTCCATGAAACAGTACCGCTGTGTATGACCGAAGCCTTGGCATCTGTAGCATTGAGGCACATCATTGAACTTCTGTGGCGGTTCGATGGTTACTACCGACCTGCAGATCCGCTTGACCTGATAGACGTCCTTGTTGTTGCTGGAGGGCTCCAGGTTGGCGAAGAAGATTCCCAGAGGTTCTTTAGTTCTTCTGCCAATGGGATTGTGCAGATCTCTTACAGCGTGCCCTTGTCTGCGAAGGTCTTCAATGATTTCCTCACGGTCAGCGGAGTGGTGGAGTCCTTTGATGACAACTTTATATGCTCGTTCGTCTTTCGGCTGGAAAGTCCGATGCCTTTTGTTTTGGGCCACAAGTTGGAGACGCAGAGCTGTGTAGGACTCTTTGTCCGGCATCATGACACGAACATTGTTGCCATTCACGGTCTTGTATGTGAAATTGTTCCTCGGGCCTACAAGCGTCGTGATCATCCTGACGAGTGCCGAGATGTTCGTCACATCAGGAATAATAATCGGAGGTGGTTTGATGGTCTTCGGGGTGGGTTTTGGTTTTTCGGGGGTCTTGGGCTTAGATTCGTCTTCAGGTCCGGGTTCGTCATCGGAGCTCTCTTGGTCGTCATCGTCTTCTTCGCTCGAGAGTAAAGCAAAGGTGTTATTAGCCAGCTTCTTGCGCAGAGCTGCGCTAGTGCTTGGCTTATCATCCAGCTCCTCTCCCTGCGCTTTCTTAGCCGGTTTGCGCTTGATCTCGCCCGGCTCTGAGTGCGAGGTGCTTCCCTCGCTGCTGGAGCTGCTCTTGCGTACTCTTAGAGCCTTTTTGCATGGTGCTGTTCCATGCTTGTGGGTCCGCGGGGGGGCCTGCCAGTCCATCTTCTCCAAAGTAGGTAAGGAGTGAGGAGGGGGGGGGACAGCTGGGCACCGTTAGCCGGTGAGTCAGGCAGCACGTGGCTGCTGCTTTGCTGGAGTACCGTTGCTTCGAGCACTAGGTTTCTGCGAAAATAACACGCACACTCGGGTGTGCGATGGTGTTGGTGCGAACAACCGTTCGGTTCGTAGGCTGGGCCAATCAAAACGCGCGACGAAATGACGCGACGCGCGACGAAATGACGCGACGCGAAGTGGCTGGGCACGGGTAACGGGACTTTAAAGACAATTTGCTGTCGATCCGCAGGCACGTCTGCATTTTTTTCTTAGGCTTTTTTTTTTATTTTTTTATATATATTTACTTAACTTTATTTCATATAAATTTGACTTGACTTTTGAAATTTGACATAATTTTATTTCATATGAAATTTTCATATGATATTTGACTTAACTTTTATTTCATATGAAATTTGACTTGACTTTTGAAATTTGACATAATTTTATTTCATATGAAATTTTCATATGATATTTGACTTAACTTTATTTCATATGAAATTTGACTTGACTTTTGAAATTTGACATAATTTTATTTATTTTCATATGAAATTTTCATATCATATGAAATTTCATAAAGACTTGACTTTTGAAATTTGACATAATTTTTTTTCATATGAAATTTTCATATGATATTTGACTTAACATTTTTTCATATGAAATTTGACTTCATATAAAATTTTTCTTAACTTCTATATTTTTATGAAATTTTTAACTTTTATTTCATATAAAACTAAAAGAAGTCAAATAACTTGTAATTTGATTAGAATATCTGTATAATGTCATATAAAATCAAGTAAATTAAAATGTTATATGAAAAAAATGACCAGTTTGCGGACCGCGTGTCAAAAAACCTATATAGGTGGAGTGATGTCGCGCAAGGCAAGTCATATGAAAAATTTCAAAATTTGAATTTTCATTGACTGTGGAGTGTTGTCTTGCCGGCAATGTTATTATAATATATGAAGGCAAAAATAATGAAGTTAAATAAAGTGTATTTTACATGAAATACATGAAAATGAATAATTGAGTGGAAGTCAATGGAAAACTTGACCAGTTTGCGGACCGCGTGTCAAAAAACCTATATAGGTGGAGTGATGTCGCGCAAGGCAAGTCATATGAAAAAAATCAAAATTTGAATTTTCATTGACTGTGGAGTGTTGTCTTGCCGGCAATGTTATTATAATATATGAAGGCAAAAATAATGAAGTTAATTAAAGTGTATTTTATAAAAAATATACGAAAATAAGCAAATAAGTGGGAACTGTAGTAATTATGGATCAGTTTGCGGATCGTGTGACAAAAAACCTATACATGGTGAGCAGTGTGTGCTGACCTTTATATGTGCGTGTATACATTCACATATAAATAGTAGTATCGTTTTACCGTCGTATTATATTTATATAATACGCTTGGCTGCGAAAAATTGGACAGATGGTATAATGGAATTGGCCAAGGTATATTTGAAAAGAATATATTTCACTAATGGTTCCATAATCGTCGTAAGATATTCATTAACATTATAACAAACCGGTATATGAGATATAATATACCAATTATATAGTAAGGGCTCTGGGGACTTACTAATAATATTGTTGTTTATGAATCAAGTGCTCTTCTCTTATATTATTAAGAAGAAGTTTGCAGAACAGAATAGAATATTTTGTTCGAAAACCAAACACCCAGAAGGTCTTTTATTTCATAAAATATTAGATCGAATAATAAATAATAAATAATAAATAAAATAAATGAGAGTTGGGCTCATACTGTATTAAATAGAGGAACAGGAACAATATTATTATATAATAAAAAAATGACGAATAATATCATATCACAAAAGTGGCGTTTTGTGACATGTCGTCGACATAAATTTATCCTATGGATGCGCAAATTATACATAGTGGCTAAATATCAATTTGTCCATCAAACTAAATGTTTTAATTTCATGAAATTAAAATAAAAATACACGTGTGATTGAATAATATTCAGTAAGTGTATATAAAAAGATATTTTTGAACGAATTTTATAGATATTTCTCAATAAATGTCAATTATAATTAATATCGAAAATGTGTGCTATATAATTATGGCCGTTTTCGTTATGTATATGTGAAAATACTTTCATATCTATTCGTATTTATTCAAAAATATATTGAGTTGTCATGTATTTACATATATAAGAAATTTATTAAATAATTGTGTATATATTATAAAATATAACACATTAAACACACATTATTCTGGTTGATCCTGCCAGTAGTTATATGCTTGTCTCAAAGATTAAGCCATGCATGTCTAAGTACACACGAATTAAAAGTGAAACCGCAAAAGGCTCATTATATCAGTTATGGTTCCTTAGATCGTTAACAGTTACTTGGATAACTGTGGTAATTCTAGAGCTAATACATGCAACTAAAACACGGACCTTTTGGAACGTGTGCTTTTATTAGGCTAAAACCAAGCGATCGCAAGATCGTTACACTGGTTGAACTCTAGATAACATGCAGATCGTATGGTCTTGTACCGACGACAGATCTTTCAAATGTCTGCCCTATCAACTTTTGATGGTAGTATCTAGGACTACCATGGTTGCAACGGGTAACGGGGAATCAGGGTTCGATTCCGGAGAGGGAGCCTGAGAAACGGCTACCACATCTAAGGAAGGCAGCAGGCGCGTAAATTACCCACTCCCAGCTCGGGGAGGTAGTGACGAAAAATAACAATACAGGACTCATATCCGAGGCCCTGTAATTGGAATGAGTACACTTTAAATCCTTTAACAAGGACCAATTGGAGGGCAAGTCTGGTGCCAGCAGCCGCGGTAATTCCAGCTCCAATAGCGTATATTAAAGTTGTTGCGGTTAAAACGTTCGTAGTTGAACTTGTGCTTCATACGGGTAGTACAACTTACAATTGTAGTTAGTACTATACCTTTATGTATGTAAGCGTATTACCGGTGGAGTTCTTATGTGTAATTAAATACTTGTATTTTTTTATATGTTCCTCCTATTTAAAAACCTGCATTAGTGCTCTTCATCGAGTGTTATTGTGGGCCGGTACAATTACTTTGAACAAATTAGAGTGCTTAAAGCAGGCTTCAAATGCCTAAATATTCTGTGCATGGGATAATGAAATAAGACCTCTGTTCTGCTTTCATTGGTTTTCAGATCAAGAGGTAATGATTAATAGAAGCAGTTTGGGGGCATTAGTATTACGACGCGAGAGGTGAAATTCTTGGACCGTCGTAAGACTAACTTAAGCGAAAGCATTTGCCAAAGATGTTTTCATTAATCAAGAACGAAAGTTAGAGGTTCGAAGGCGATCAGATACCGCCCTAGTTCTAACCATAAACGATGCCAGCTAGCAATTGGGTGTAGCTACTTTTATGGCTCTCTCAGTCGCTTCCCGGGAAACCAAAGCTTTTGGGCTCCGGGGAAGTATGGTTGCAAAGCTGAAACTTAAAGGAATTGACGGAAGGGCACCACCAGGAGTGGAGCCTGCGGCTTAATTTGACTCAACACGGGAAAACTTACCAGGTCCGAACATAAGTGTGTAAGACAGATTGATAGCTCTTTCTCGAATCTATGGGTGGTGGTGCATGGCCGTTCTTAGTTCGTGGAGTGATTTGTCTGGTTAATTCCGATAACGAACGAGACTCAAATATATTAAATAGATATCTTCAGGATTATGGTGTTGAAGCTTATATAGCCTTTATTCATGGTGGCAGTAAAATGTCTATTGTGTTTGAATGTGTTTATGTAAGTGGAGCCGTACCTGTTGGTTTGTCCCATTATAAGGACACTAGCTTCTTAAATGGACAAATTGCGTCTAGCAATAATGAGATTGAGCAATAACAGGTCTGTGATGCCCTTAGATGTCCTGGGCTGCACGCGCTACAATGAAAGTATCAACGTGTATTTCCTAGACCGAGAGGTCCGGGTAAACCGCTGAACCACTTTCATGCTTGGGATTGTGAACTGAAACTGTTCACATGAACTTGGAATTCCCAGTAAGTGTGAGTCATTAACTCGCATTGATTACGTCCCTGCCCTTTGTACACACCGCCCGTCGCTACTACCGATTGAATTATTTAGTGAGGTCTCCGGACGTGATCACTGTGACGCCTTGCGTGTTGCGGTTGTTTCGCAAAAGTTGACCGAACTTGATTATTTAGAGGAAGTAAAAGTCGTAACAAGGTTTCCGTAGGTGAACCTGCGGAAGGATCATTATTGTATAATGTTTTCTATCCGTTAATAAAACAATATTCAAAATCAAACTTGAATATAAATAAAATTAAAATTTGGCTAAATACCCTGAAAATAAAAATGTAAATACGCAAATAATAAAAATATACTTGTGCAATTTGATTCAAAAAGTGTGTAATATATCAAGCGCATTTGTATATATTTGTTGTATGTACTTTTGTTATTTTCAAACCCTTTGCGTGTATATGGACCATAATATACATGCGTTGCACGATGTATTGTTCATTTAATTTAAATTTAATTTAAATTTCATATGTGCATACACTCAGATAATCGCAACAACCTAAAATTATAATGTTGTACCTGCTTCCAGGTTAACGCTTTACATATAATGATAATTCATATAATATTTGTGGCTATCGTATTAAATTATTGTATATATACCATGATATTATCGTTTATGTAAAACTAAGACATTTCGCAACATTTTTAGGTATAAAAAATTATTTATTGAAGGAATTGATATATGCCAGTAAAATGGTGTATTTTTAATTTCTTTCAATAAAACCATTTGTGACGTAATGAAATAAACAAACAAAAATATTAATCACTCTAAGCGGTGGATCACTCGGCTCATGGGTCGATGAAGAACGCAGCAAACTGTGCGTCATCGTGTGAACTGCAGGACACATGAACATCGACATTTTGAACGCATATCGCAGTCCATGCTGTTATGTACTTTAATTAACGTTAGAGTGCTGCTTGGACTACATATGGTTGAGGGTTGTAAGACTATGCTAAATAAGTTGTTTAAAATTTATGTGAATTTTAAGCATATGGTATATTACTGGATAATATGTATACATATGTATACAATATATTCATAATATGAATTTTATATGAAAATACATCTCAATATGAAAATTGTATGAGAAAAATGAAGAATTATAAATTCTTTTTCAATTCAATTAATACTGAGGAATGTCTAGCATAAAAAATTTGATTATTTTTCATCTAGAATTGCCTCTTATTACTGATGCGATAAAGAAAACTTTGTGAATATTATGGAACTTCATTAGTATTTATCATATTGTTGGAATATTTCATATTTCAATATAACATTGTTTTATACAACCTCAACTCATATGGGACTACCCCTGAATTTAAGCATATTAATTAGGGGAGGAAAAGAAACTAACAAGGATTTTCTTAGTAGCGGCGAGCGAAAAGAAATCAGTTCAGCACTAAGTCACTTTGTCTATATGGCAAATGTGAGATGCAGTGTATGGAACATCAATATTCTAGTATGAGAAATTAACGATTTAAGTCCTTCTTAAATGAGGCCATTTACCCATAGAGGGTGCTAGGCCCGTATAACGTTGATGATTACTAGATGGTGTTTCCAAAGAGTCGTGTTGCTTGATAGTGCAGCACTAAGTGGGTGGTAAACTCCATCTAAAACTAAATATAACCATGAGACCGATAGTAAACAAGTACCGTGAGGGAAAGTTGAAAAGAACTCTGAATAGAGAGTTAAATAGTACGTGAAACTGCTTAGAGGTTAAGCCCGATGAACCTGAATATCCGTTATGGAAAATTCATCATTAGAATTGTAATATTTAAACAATATTATAAGGATAGTGTGCATTTTTTCCATATAAGGACATTGTAATCTATTAGTATAACCCCATATTTATCAAAAAATTATGGCTTATAGTTTATTTAAATTAGAATGCTTGCGTTTTAACACAAAATAAATGTCGTAAATTTGATAAAGTACTGATAGACTTATATGACTACAGTGCGTTAATTTTTCGGAATTATATAATGGCATAATTATCATTGATTTTTGTGTTTATTATATGCACTTGTACGATTAACAATGCGAAAGATTCAGGATACCTTCGGGACCCGTCTTGAAACACGGACCAAGGAGTCTAACATATGTGCAAGTTATTGGGATATAAACCTAATAGCGTAATTAACTTGACTAATAATGGGATTAGTTTTTTAACTATTTATAGTTAATTAACACAATCCCAGGGCGTTCTTTATAGTTATGTATAATAGTATTTATATTATTTATGCCTCTAACTGGAACGTACCTTGAGCATTTATGCTGTGACCCGAAAGATGGTGAACTATACTTGATCAGGTTGAAGTCAGGGGAAACCCTGATGGAAGACCGAAACAGTTCTGACGTGCAAATCGATTGTCAGAATTGAGTATAGGGGCGAAAGACCAATCGAACCATCTAGTAGCTGGTTCCTTCCGAAGTTTCCCTCAGGATAGCTGGTGCATTTAACTGTGATATAAAATAATCTTATCTGGTAAAGCGAATGATTAGAGGCCTTAGGGTCGAAACGATCTTAACCTATTCTCAAACTTTAAATGGGTAAGAACCTTAACTTTCTTGATATGAAGTTTAAGGTTATGATATAATGTGCCCAGTGGGCCACTTTTGGTAAGCAGAACTGGCGCTGTGGGATGAACCAAACGTAATGTTACGGTGCCCAAATTAACAACTCATACAGAAACCATGAAAGGCGTTGGTTGCTTAAAACAGCAGGACGGTGATCATGGAAGTCGAAATCCGCTAAGGAGTGTGTAACAACTCACCTGCCGAAGCAACTAGCCCTTAAAATGGATGGCGCTTAAGTTGTATACCTATACATTACCGCTAAAGTAGATGATTTATGTTACTTGTAATATAAATTTTGAAACTTTAGTGAGTAGGAAGGTACAATGGTGTGCATAGAAGTGTTTGGCGTAAGCCTGCATGGAGCCGCCATTGGTACAGATCTTGGTGGTAGTAGCAAATAATCGAATGAGACCTTGGAGGACTGAAGTGGAGAAGGGTTTCGTGTGAACAGTGGTTGATCACGAGTTAGTCGGTCCTAAGTTCAAGGCGAAAGCCGAAAATTTTCAAGTAAAAAATATCAAATTGATTTTTTTATACACTTGATAATTTTGAACGAAAGGGAATACGGTTCCAATTCCGTAACCTGTTGAGTATCCGTTTGTTATTAAATATGGGCCTCGTGCTCATCCTGGCAACAGGAACGACCATAAAGAAGCCGTCGAGAGATATCGGAAGAGTTTTCTTTTCTGTTTTATAGTCGTACTACCATGGAAGTCTTTCGCAGAGAGATATGGTAGATGGGCTAGAAGAGCATGACATATACTGTTGTGTCGATATTTTCTCCTCGGACCTTGAAAATTTATGGTGGGGACACGCAAACTTCTCAACAGGCCGTACCAATATCCGCAGCTGGTCTCCAAGGTGAAGAGTCTCTAGTCGATAGAATAATGTAGGTAAGGGAAGTCGGCAAATTAGATCCGTAACTTCGGGAAAAGGATTGGCTCTGAAGATTGAGATAGTCGGGCTTGATTGGGAAACAATAACATGGTTTATGTGCTCGTTCTGGGTAAACAGAGTTTCTATCATTTATGGTAGTTTCTTGTTCCCCGGATAGTTTAGTTACGTAGCCAATTGTGGAACTTTCTTGCTAAAATTTTTAAGAATACTAGCTGGGTAACCAGTTAGTTCTTTTAAATTATAACGATTATCAATTAACAATCAATTCAGAACTGGCACGGACTTGGGGAATCCGACTGTCTAATTAAAACAAAGCATTGTGATGGCCCTAGCGGGTGTTGACACAATGTGATTTCTGCCCAGTGCTCTGAATGTCAAAGTGAAGAAATTCAAGTAAGCGCGGGTCAATTATTTTTTTTTTTTTTATTTTTTTTTCAAACTATTTTTTTTAAACCTACCCCCGAAAATTTGTTTTAAAGTTGGTAAGGGAAAAAAAAAAGGGGGCCGCTTTTGCCGATGATTTGGTGCTGTTTGCTTCAACTCCAAAGGGTCTTCAAAAACTACTGGATACCACGGTAGACTTTCTGTCTACCGTCGGGCTTACCCTTAACGCCAACAAATGCTTCACAGTAAGCATCAAGGGGCAACCGAAGCAGAAGTGCACTGTGGTCGTACCACAGACCTTCTGTGTAGGTTCGCGCACGTGTCCAGCTTTGAAGCGCTCCGAGGAGTGGAAGTATCTCGGTATCCATTTCACGGCTGACGGGAGGACAAGGTATTATCCATCTGAGGCGTTAAAACCAAAGTTGGAATGTATATCGAAATCCCCCCTGAAGCCGCAACAGAAATTATTTGCCCTAAGGACTGTCCTCATGCCACAACTCAATCACCAACTAACTCTTGGGAGTGTGAGCATAGGCGTTCTAAGAAAGTGTGATAAACTCATACGTTTTTATATCAGGAGGTGGTTAGACCTGCCTATGGACGTGCCGGTCGCATTCTTTTATGCTCCCCATTCTCATGGGGGCCTCGGAATCCCTTCGGTTCGATACGCAGCTCCAATGCTACGTGTCAGGAGATTAAGCAACATAAATTGGCCCCACCTCGAGCAATCCGGGGTAGCCAATGCTTTCATTTCCGCAGAACTCGAAAGGGCACGAGGTAGATGCCAAGCAGAAGGTAATGAACTGTCGTCACGTGCCATCATAAATTCGTACTGGGCAAATAGATTGTATATGTCTGTTGACGGTAGTGGTCTCCGTGAAGCGAGTCAGTTTGGCCCGCAACACGGATGGGTGTCACAACCCACGCGTTTGTTAACAGGAAAAGATTATTTGAACGGAATTAAACTGAGGATAAATGCCTTACCTACGCGGTCGAGAACCACACGGGGTAGGCACGAATTGGGGAGGCGGTGTCGTGCAGGATGTGATGCTCCCGAAACAACAAACCACATTCTGCAGAAATGCTATCGTACGCATGGGAGGCGGGTAGCTAGACACAACAGCATAGTAAAGTTTATCAAGGGTAACCTTGAGACGCGAGGCTATGTTGTCCATGCCGAACCAAGTCTTCAGGGCGATTCCGGTCTAAATAAACCGGACCTGGTTGCACTCCGACAGGGTCACGCTTACGTGATCGATGCCCAAATTGTTACAGATGGTTATGCTCTCGATCAAGCGCACCAGCGCAAGGTCGAGAAATATGACCAACCGGACATTAAAGAAGCAGTACGTAGAGATTTCCAGGTAGAAGGAAACGTTGAGGTGGTATCAGCCACACTGAACTGGAGGGGTATTTGGAGCGGTCAATCGGTAAAACGGTTGATCGCCCTAGGTATCCTTAACGCAAGTGACAGCAATGTCATGAGCGCCAGGACGGTTACTGGGGGTATCAGCTGCTACAGAGCATTTATGTTCTATAGTGGTTACTCACGTTTCAGACAGTATGAAAATGGTTGAGTCCCATACAAAATCGGTTGCTATCTGACCTAACATCTTTCAGGTATAAACTCGTCAAATATTTGCTAATATGCTAAGGAGGTTTTAGTGCGTAGGCGTCTAGGACTTGTTCTAGATGAATCGTACATAACTCTTACACTGTGAATTCTTTGTAAGAGTATCTTTTGAAGATTTCCTTCCTTCGACGACAAAAAAAAAAAAAAAAAAAAAAAATAGCCAAATGCCTCGTCATCTAATTAGTGACGCGCATGAATGGATTAACGAGATTCCTACTGTCCCTATCTACTATCTAGCGAAACCACAGCCAAGGGAACGGGCTTGGAATAATTAGCGGGGAAAGAAGACCCTTTTGAGCTTGACTCTAATCTGGCAGTGTAAGGAGACATAAGAGGTGTAGAATAAGTGGGAGATATTAGATTTCGGTTTGATATCGACAATGAAATACCACTACTCTTATTGTTTCCTTACTTACTTGATTAAATGGAACGTGTATCATTTCCTAGCCATTATACGGATATATTTATTATATCTTATGGTATTGGGTTTTGATGCAAGCTTCTTGATCAAAGTATCACGAGTTTGTTATATAATCGCAAACAAATTCATTAATGAGAGAGTGCATTTATGTAATTTTGATTTATTAATTTGGTATAACTCCAATTACTCAGGTATGATCCAATTCAAGGACATTGCCAGGTAGGGAGTTTGACTGGGGCGGTACATCTCTCAAATAATAACGGAGGTGTCCCAAGGCCAGCTCAGTGCGGACAGAAACCACACATAGAGCAAAAGGGCAAATGCTGACTTGATCTCGGTGTTCAGTACACACAGGGACAGCAAAAGCTCGGCCTATCGATCCTTTTGGTTTAAAGAGTTTTTAACAAGAGGTGTCAGAAAAGTTACCATAGGGATAACTGGCTTGTGGCGGCCAAGCGTTCATAGCGACGTCGCTTTTTGATCCTTCGATGTCGGCTCTTCCTATCATTGTGAAGCAAAATTCACCAAGCGTTGGATTGTTCACCCATGCAAGGGAACGTGAGCTGGGTTTAGACCGTCGTGAGACAGGTTAGTTTTACCCTACTAATGACAAAACGTTGTTGCGACAGCATTCCTGCGTAGTACGAGAGGAACCGCAGGTACGGACCAATGGCACAATACTTGTTCGAGCGAACAGTGGTATGACGCTACGTCCGTTGGATTATGCCTGAACGCCTCTAAGGTCGTATCCGTGCTGGACTGCAATGATAAATAAGGGGCAATTTGCATTGTATGGCTTCTAAACCATTTAAAGCTTATAATTTACTTTATAAACGACAATGGATGTGATGCCAATGTTATTTGTAACATAGTAAATTGGGAGGATCTCCGATCACCTGATGCCGCGCTAGTTACATATAAAAACATTATTTAATACAATGACAAAGCCTAGAATCAATTGTAAACGACTTTTGTAACAGGCAAGGTGTTGTAAGTGGTTGAGCAGCTGCCATACTGCGATCCACTGAAGCTTATCCTTTGCTTGATGATTCGACATACAAAATAAAAGCTATTTATTATATAGCATAGCATTATATTATATTTATATTGTAAGATATAAATAAAAAGCCCCAAGTGGTGGGGTTTACATAGAAATTGGAGGAATAATATGCTTTATAAGCATGTTTCATATATTTTTATTTAAACATAATATATAAATAAAAGCCAATATATGATGCAATAGTCTTATTCATTTTTTTTTTCTTTTTAATTTTTTTTTTTTTTTTTTTTTTTTTTTTTTTTTTTATTTTTTTTTTTATTTTAAAAAAAAAAAATTATTATTATTCTTTTTTTTTTTTTTTTTTTTTTTTTTTTTTCTTTTTTTTTTGTAAATATTTAGGTTCAGGGGGGGGGGGGGTTGGGTTTGGGTGGTCCTTTCTTTGTTTTTTTAGGTTTATTCTTTTTTTTTTTTTTTTTTTTGTTTTTTTTGGTGTTCCCTTTTGGGGGTTTAAAAAAATTTAAATTTTTTTAAAAAATTTAGTTTTCTTTTTTTAAGTTTTTAAAAAAAAAAAAAAAATTTTTTAAATATATTTTTATATATTTTTGTTGAGACCTCCGCGTAAAATATGAAAAAAAAAAAAAAAATTTTGGTTTTAAAAAATTTGAAAAAAATCATGGTTGCAAACTGACCCAGGAGTTCAAAGGTCACGCCACTTGGACTGCCAGGAGACAAAGGGCAGCCGATTATACTGCATCTGGTCGAGCGGTGTCTATTGGCCGCGACTGCGTGCATTATTTCGGCAGCAGGAAACTTGTCATCGTCACCCCTGCTCCCAGCAGCCATCACGACGGCCAAACAAATTCTTGACTCTCAGCACCAACAACAAAATTTAATTTTCCATTGCACATTTACTCCCGCCAAAATCTTAGCGGCCAACACGTCAGATAATAGACAACCGAACAAAAGGAGGAAACATTTTTTTCGAATTTAAGAACCATTTAAGCAAACGGCACCACACATAAAACATTTTAATAATTTTTTTAATTTTTTTAAAAAAAAAATTTAAGTTAGTTAAAATTTTTCTTATTTTTTTTGAATTTTTCGCACTATTTAAAATTTATTAAAAATTTCTCTAGTATTTGTCCCTCTGATTTATATTTGATCTGTTGAAAATTGTCAGCTGTTTTATTTAGGGCACGAAATATAGGTCAATGACTTGAGTTGAGTGAATTGAGTTGCATCGCGAGAAAATAATACACACCAAAGCACTCAGAAGACAAATTAGAAAATATTAGAGAGCGAAAGAGGAGACAGAATTAAGACATAAAACTTTATGTAGCTATGTACGTATATGCAAGCGCATAGGCATACATAGTTACATATGTTTTAAGTTTGTTGGTATTCCAAGGTTGGTTCGTGTATGTGCATATGTAAATTATTATTCTTCTTCTTAGCACCTCTTCGAAAGCGCTTTCGTCGCGGGATGTGGAATTTAAAGTGAGTAAACAACACACATAAACACTCTTATGCCCAACATATGTTTGCACATGCATTTAATTTTTTTTGTAAACAAGTCACAATTATCACAAAAAAACAGAAAAAAAACGAACTTTGAAATGTCCACATAACTAAAGAATGCTCCGCCACCAATAAACTATTACTTACCTTTTTTATTATCACAACCGAGCGAAACTTAAAAATAATCAAATTTGCGAACACATTACACGCACTTTTTTTAGAGTTTTACGCGACACTGAATCACTCAATTGATATTCTCTCTCTCCATTCAGTCAATTTGAGTGAAACCTATAAGTGTGCCCATGTCATATTTTTTGATCCTCAGCTGTTTTAGCCTGTAGACCAAATATAAATAGAAAGGAAATCAAAACAAAACAAACATAAACAAAGAAGCGTAGTTTTTTTTAGAAAAAAATCTTATTTAATTTATTGGCAGCGTTAAATTTTATATTTTAATTACATATTTTATTACATGTTTATTGCTAGACCTTATTGTTAAATTATTTATTTATACAATTTCTTTTAATACTTCTGTGTCATGTCAGGTTATAATTTTAAATTGTTTAAATGTTAGGAGTATTAGTTAATAATGGAATAAATTAATTATAACGATTGAACCCGAACTAATGTAATCTCTGCAAGGGGTCGCCATCCAAGATGCACCCACAGGAACGGGGCGACCAAAGGCAGGGCGGGCTAAACTGGCCACGTAACATCAGTGTGCCAACCTTATACTCCAGTTTGCCAATATTATCTATGCAAAGTGAAGGGTTGCAGATATCTCTCCGACGCATTAGTTCGTCATCGTCAGCACGTTTTTTTTAGATAAATTATATTGTAGGCCTTGGACTTGGCCATTTTAAGGATCACCACCCCTTAGCCGACGAGCAGGAGCCGGAAATTGAAACGTGCGGTCAAGTCCATGCAGTCCAACAGCCTATAGGGAATGGCAACCAATTGCCAACCGTTACAATTATAATTTATTTTGGCGCCCAACGTGGGGCCTTACTTTGGTAGGACTCACTAATGCAACCCAAAACTTTTCTATAACTTTAAATTTTCTGTCCATTGCCACTGTCACAAATAGATGGAATGCATTTCATTTGCAGCATGCGGAAAATGCCCACTGTTGATGGCAAGGTATTGGTCTCTCTTCAAGCTGATAATTTGATACGGCCAATTTGGATTCTCGTTACAAAGATTAAGGATTTGTCGAGCCAGTTGGTTCGGGTTATATTGTCAGTCTTGAATATTATCGCTTCGAGTTGTAGATCGATCCTGAAGGGTGGTGTTGGATGGATTCAAGCAGCTGATTATAAATTAGGGCTTGCCAGCAACATCAAAGTTCAACAGAGTTTTGATCACACGAGTGATTTTTATCTAATCAAAATTTTTTTCAATAGACGCAAACAAAAGTATAAGGAATAAAGAGATTACAGCAGTGAGGGTTCAATTTACTTTATGAATTTTATTATTTGATTTTTTACAATTTTATTAGTGTTTGATTTATTATTTAAATAATTATTATAATTTATTTTTGTCTTTTATTTGAATGAATTTGAGTAATTGAATTTATACAAATTTTGGTTAAATCGATTCATTATTTTTAATTTTGTCTATTTGAATGATACATTTCAATTGTCTATTTATATAAATTTCTCTCGCTTATCAATTTTTTTTACATTATTTAAATTTTTTTAAAACATTTATCAATTATTTAATTAGGATTTTTCATTATTACAATAAATTTGGTGTTCGAGTGCTTAGTTCTATTCGTTACTTATTTTAATTAATGGTTATAAAGAGTTTACATTTTTGTTTCTTAAATTTGAGTGCGGGTTCTTGATCAGATAACAATTTATTAGAGTTTTGATTAATTTTGATTTTTCTTTAGAATTACAATTACAAATTATTGGTAGTTATGCCGCTAACAAGGTCAAACGAAGACTTAACAGCAACTGGCAATCAGACTGTCTGTGGCATATGTTCTGCGATAGTGCAAAACCCAAGTGATAGCCAAAAGACACCCTGCGGTCACGAATTTCATAAAACGTGTATAAAATCGCATATTAAGTCGAGTAGCAATTGTCCCATTTGCAAAGTTAGCTGGACACCAGCTGCCAAACAGGCGACAAATTCTCCTGCATACGGAACCAGATCTCAATCAGCAGTAGCGACGGTTACAGCAGCTAGTATGGAAGAGGAGCCACCGTCTTCATCAGGATCTGCGAAGTTAACATCAGATTTAATTAGTAGAATGCAAAATCAGATTATGTCCGCACTTACTGTGCAAATAACCAAGCTGGGATAGAGGAAAATGTCGAAGCTCTGGGTTGCCCCGGGCGGAGTGCGACGCCTCAGCGCAGTGAAGACGAGTACACTGGTCCGAATGGACTGGTAGGGATTGGCGGTAGAAGTTCCTCCTGTGATTATTCCACCTGCCAGACCAGCGTCAATATCTCAGGGTAGTTACCAATCCGATCTGATGCAAAGACCAGACAAAGTTGGTCACATTTTGAATGGTTGGAAACTGAAATTTACGGGCGATGGGTTATCCATAGACAATTTTATATACAGAGTGGAAGCATTAACTCACCAAACTTTAGACGGAAATTTTAGTATCCTTTGCAATAATGCAAGCTCGCTATTTGAGGGAAAGGCAGCTGAATTTTACTGGCGACATCACAAAGCAGTAGGCCAAGTTCGTTGGGACATATTATGTGAAGCTCTTCGTAAGCAATTTAGAGATCAACGGGATGACGCGGATGTAGAAGATCTTATCCGTGGTCGAAAACAAAAGGCAAAATGAGTCCTTTGAGGCATTTTATGATGATATAGCCCGGTTAATTGATCAAATGGAGATACCTATAACAAAAACAAGTTTAGTTAGAATATTAAAAGCAAACTTACTCCCAGAAATAAGGCATGAGATCTTACATTTGGATATCAGTTCCGTATCCGAACTGCGTGATGTTTGCAGGAGGCGAGAGGCGTTCCTTGAAGACATCAAACCACAAATGAGTAGCAGCAAAGCGGTTTCGTTTAGGCGTAACGTGGCAGAAATAGTCGAGTGCGATGAGGCAATAGTTCAAGAGGAGCGAGAGAAAGAAGAAGTAAGGAGCACTGGCGTTGATTTGTTGGAATTGTAAGAAGAAAGGCCATAGGTATCAAGACTGTTTGGCGGAACGACGAGTTTTTTTGTTACGGGTGTGGCGCAGATAAAATTTAC
>JAEIFQ010000404.1:47500-68305 GCA_018904025.1 Zaprionus vittiger | reverse complement strand
ACCCTGAAAATAAAAATGTAAATACGCAAATAATAAAAATATACTTGTGCAATTTGATTCAAAAGTGTGTAATATATCAAGCGCATTTGTATATATTTGTTGTATGTACTTTTGTTATTTTCAAACCCTTTGCGTGTATATGGACCATAATATACATGCGTTGCACGATGTATTGTTCATTTAATTTAAATTTAATTTAAATTTCATATGTGCATACACTCAGATAATCGCAACAACCTAAAATTATAATGTTGTACCTGCTTCCAGGTTAACGCTTTACATATAATGATAATTCATATAATATTTGTGGCTATCGTATTAAATTATTGTATATATACCATGATATTATCGTTTATGTAAAACTAAGACATTTCGCAACATTTTTTAGGTATAAAAATTATTTATTGAAGGAATTGATATATGCCAGTAAAATGGTGTATTTTTAATTTCTTTCAATAAAACCATTTGTGACGTAATGAAATAAACAAACAAAAATATTAATCACTCTAAGCGGTGGATCACTCGGCTCATGGGTCGATGAAGAACGCAGCAAACTGTGCGTCATCGTGTGAACTGCAGGACACATGAACATCGACATTTTGAACGCATATCGCAGTCCATGCTGTTATGTACTTTAATTAACGTTAGAGTGCTGCTTGGACTACATATGGTTGAGGGTTGTAAGACTATGCTAAATAAGTTGTTTAAAATTTATGTGAATTTTAAGCATATGGTATATTACTGGATAATATGTATACATATGTATACAATATATTCATAATATGAATTTTATATGAAAATACATCTCAATATGAAAATTGTATGAGAAAAATGAAGAATTATAAATTCTTTTTTCAATTCAATTAATACTGAGGAATGTCTAGCATAAAAAATTTGATTATTTTTCATCTAGAATTGCCTCTTATTACTGATGCGATAAAGAAAACTTTGTGAATATTATGGAACTTCATTAGTATTTATCATATTGTTGGAATATTTCATATTTCAATATAACATTGTTTTATACAACCTCAACTCATATGGGACTACCCCCTGAATTTAAGCATATTAATTAGGGGAGGAAAAGAAACTAACAAGGATTTTCTTAGTAGCGGCGAGCGAAAAGAAATCAGTTCAGCACTAAGTCACTTTGTCTATATGGCAAATGTGAGATGCAGTGTATGGAACATCAATATTCTAGTATGAGAAATTAACGATTTAAGTCCTTCTTAAATGAGGCCATTTACCCATAGAGGGTGCTAGGCCCGTATAACGTTGATGATTACTAGATGGTGTTTCCAAAGAGTCGTGTTGCTTGATAGTGCAGCACTAAGTGGGTGGTAAACTCCATCTAAAACTAAATATAACCATGAGACCGATAGTAAACAAGTACCGTGAGGGAAAGTTGAAAAGAACTCTGAATAGAGAGTTAAATAGTACGTGAAACTGCTTAGAGGTTAAGCCCGATGAACCTGAATATCCGTTATGGAAAATTCATCATTAGAATTGTAATATTTAAACAATATTATAAGGATAGTGTGCATTTTTTCCATATAAGGACATTGTAATCTATTAGTATAACCCCATATTTATCAAAAAATTATGGCTTATAGTTTATTTAAATTAGAATGCTTGCGTTTTAACACAAAATAAATGTCGTAAATTTGATAAAGTACTGATAGACTTATATGACTACAGTGCGTTAATTTTTCGGAATTATATAATGGCATAATTATCATTGATTTTTGTGTTTATTATATGCACTTGTACGATTAACAATGCGAAAGATTCAGGATACCTTCGGGACCCGTCTTGAAACACGGACCAAGGAGTCTAACATATGTGCAAGTTATTGGGATATAAACCTAATAGCGTAATTAACTTGACTAATAATGGGATTAGTTTTTTAACTATTTATAGTTAATTAACACAATCCCAGGGCGTTCTTTATAGTTATGTATAATAGTATTTATATTATTTATGCCTCTAACTGGAACGTACCTTGAGCATTTATGCTGTGACCCGAAAGATGGTGAACTATACTTGATCAGGTTGAAGTCAGGGGAAACCCTGATGGAAGACCGAAACAGTTCTGACGTGCAAATCGATTGTCAGAATTGAGTATAGGGGCGAAAGACCAATCGAACCATCTAGTAGCTGGTTCCTTCCGAAGTTTCCCTCAGGATAGCTGGTGCATTTAACTGTGATATAAAATAATCTTATCTGGTAAAGCGAATGATTAGAGGCCTTAGGGTCGAAACGATCTTAACCTATTCTCAAACTTTAAATGGGTAAGAACCTTAACTTTCTTGATATGAAGTTTAAGGTTATGATATAATGTGCCCAGTGGGCCACTTTTTGGTAAGCAGAACTGGCGCTGTGGGATGAACCAAACGTAATGTTACGGTGCCCAAATTAACAACTCATACAGAAACCATGAAAGGCGTTGGTTGCTTAAAACAGCAGGACGGTGATCATGGAAGTCGAAATCCGCTAAGGAGTGTGTAACAACTCACCTGCCGAAGCAACTAGCCCTTAAAATGGATGGCGCTTAAGTTGTATACCTATACATTACCGCTAAAGTAGATGATTTATGTTACTTGTAATATAAATTTTGAAACTTTAGTGAGTAGGAAAAGGTACAATGGTGTGCATAGAAGTGTTTGGCGTAAGCCTGCATGGAGCCGCCATTGGTACAGATCTTGGTGGTAGTAGCAAATAATCGAATGAGACCTTGGAGGACTGAAGTGGAGAAGGGTTTCGTGTGAACAGTGGTTGATCACGAGTTAGTCGGTCCTAAGTTCAAGGCGAAAGCCGAAAATTTTCAAGTAAAAAATATCAAATTGATTTTTTTATACACTTGATAATTTTGAACGAAAGGGAATACGGTTCCAATTCCGTAACCTGTTGAGTATCCGTTTGTTATTAAATATGGGCCTCGTGCTCATCCTGGCAACAGGAACGACCATAAAGAAGCCGTCGAGAGATATCGGAAGAGTTTTCTTTTCTGTTTTATAGTCGTACTACCATGGAAGTCTTTCGCAGAGAGATATGGTAGATGGGCTAGAAGAGCATGACATATACTGTTGTGTCGATATTTTCTCCTCGGACCTTGAAAATTTATGGTGGGGACACGCAAACTTCTCAACAGGCCGTACCAATATCCGCAGCTGGTCTCCAAGGTGAAGAGTCTCTAGTCGATAGAATAATGTAGGTAAGGGAAGTCGGCAAATTAGATCCGTAACTTCGGGAAAAGGATTGGCTCTGAAGATTGAGATAGTCGGGCTTGATTGGGAAACAATAACATGGTTTATGTGCTCGTTCTGGGTAAACAGAGTTTCTATCATTTATGGTAGTTTCTTGTTCCCCGGATAGTTTAGTTACGTAGCCAATTGTGGAACTTTCTTGCTAAAATTTTTAAGAATACTAGCTGGGTAACCAGTTAGTTCTTTTAAATTATAACGATTATCAATTAACAATCAATTCAGAACTGGCACGGACTTGGGGAATCCGACTGTCTAATTAAAACAAAGCATTGTGATGGCCCTAGCGGGTGTTGACACAATGTGATTTCTGCCCAGTGCTCTGAATGTCAAAGTGAAGAAATTCAAGTAAGCGCGGGTCAACGGCGGGAGTAACTATGACTCTCTTAAGGTAGCCAAATGCCTCGTCATCTAATTAGTGACGCGCATGAATGGATTAACGAGATTCCTACTGTCCCTATCTACTATCTAGCGAAACCACAGCCAAGGGAACGGGCTTGGAATAATTAGCGGGGAAAGAAGACCCTTTTGAGCTTGACTCTAATCTGGCAGTGTAAGGAGACATAAGAGGTGTAGAATAAGTGGGAGATATTAGATTTCGGTTTGATATCGACAATGAAATACCACTACTCTTATTGTTTCCTTACTTACTTGATTAAATGGAACGTGTATCATTTCCTAGCCATTATACGGATATATTTATTATATCTTATGGTATTGGGTTTTGATGCAAGCTTCTTGATCAAAGTATCACGAGTTTGTTATATAATCGCAAACAAATTCATTAATGAGAGAGTGCATTTATGTAATTTTGATTTATTAATTTGGTATAACTCCAATTACTCAGGTATGATCCAATTCAAGGACATTGCCAGGTAGGGAGTTTGACTGGGGCGGTACATCTCTCAAATAATAACGGAGGTGTCCCAAGGCCAGCTCAGTGCGGACAGAAACCACACATAGAGCAAAAGGGCAAATGCTGACTTGATCTCGGTGTTCAGTACACACAGGGACAGCAAAAGCTCGGCCTATCGATCCTTTTGGTTTAAAGAGTTTTTAACAAGAGGTGTCAGAAAAGTTACCATAGGGATAACTGGCTTGTGGCGGCCAAGCGTTCATAGCGACGTCGCTTTTTGATCCTTCGATGTCGGCTCTTCCTATCATTGTGAAGCAAAATTCACCAAGCGTTGGATTGTTCACCCATGCAAGGGAACGTGAGCTGGGTTTAGACCGTCGTGAGACAGGTTAGTTTTACCCTACTAATGACAAAACGTTGTTGCGACAGCATTCCTGCGTAGTACGAGAGGAACCGCAGGTACGGACCAATGGCACAATACTTGTTCGAGCGAACAGTGGTATGACGCTACGTCCGTTGGATTATGCCTGAACGCCTCTAAGGTCGTATCCGTGCTGGACTGCAATGATAAATAAGGGGCAATTTGCATTGTATGGCTTCTAAACCATTTAAAGCTTATAATTTACTTTATAAACGACAATGGATGTGATGCCAATGTTATTTGTAACATAGTAAATTGGGAGGATCTCCGATCACCTGATGCCGCGCTAGTTACATATAAAAACATTATTTAATACAATGACAAAGCCTAGAATCAATTGTAAACGACTTTTGTAACAGGCAAGGTGTTGTAAGTGGTTGAGCAGCTGCCATACTGCGATCCACTGAAGCTTATCCTTTGCTTGATGATTCGACATACAAAATAAAAGCTATTTATTATATAGCATAGCATTATATTATATTTATATTGTAAGATATAAATAAAAAGCCCCAAGTGGTGGGGTTTACATAGAAATTGGAGGAATAATATGCTTTATAAGCATGTTTCATATATTTTTATTTAAACATAATATATAAATAAAAGCCAATATATGATGCAATAGTCTTATTCATTTTATGCCTTTTCACTGGTAGCCAAATGACTCGTCATCATTTTAGTGACGTATAAGCAATGATACATGAGATTCCTACTGTCCATTTTGAAACATAAAACATAAAGTGAAATTTGAACAAGTCTTTACTTATGTTCAACGGCGGGACTTAATAAGTCTCTTAAAAGGTAGCCAAATGACTCGTCATCACTTTAGTGACGTATAGGCAATGATACATGAGATTCCTACTGTCCATTTTGAAACATATAAGATAAAATGAAATTTGAACAAGTCTTTGCGTATGTGCAACGGACTTGATAAGTCTCCTTAAAGGTAGCCAAATGACTCGTCATCACTTTAGTGACGTATAAGCAATGATACATGAGATTCCTACTGTCCATTTTGAAACATAAAACATAAAGTGAAATTTGAACAAGTCTTTACTTATGTTCAACGGCGGGACTTAATAAGTCTCTTAAAAGGTAGCCAAATGACTCGTCATCACTTTAGTGACGTTTAAGCAATGATACATGAAATTCCTACTGTCCATTTTGAAACATAAAACATAAAGTGAAATTTGAACAAGTCTTTACTTATGTTCAACGGCGGGACTTAATAAGTCTCTTAAAAGGTAGCCAAATGACTCGTCATCACTTTAGTGACGTATAGGCAATGATACATGAGATTCCTACTGTCCATTTTGGAACATATAAAATAAAATGAAATTTGAACAAGTCTTTGCGTATGTGCAACGGACTTGATAAGTCTCCTTAAAGGTAGCCAAATGACTCGTCATCACTTTAGTGACGTATAAGCAATGATACATGAGATTCCTACTGTCCATTTTGAAACATAAAACATAAAGTGAAATTTGAACAAGTCTTTACTTATGTTCAACGGCGGGACTTAATAAGTCTCTTAAAAGGTAGCCAAATGACTCGTCATCACTTTAGTGACGTATAAGCAATGATACATGAGATTCCTACTGTCCATTTTGAAACATAAAACATAAAGTGAAATTTGAACAAGTCTTTACTTATGTTCAACGGCGGGACTTAATAAGTCTCTTAAAAGGTAGCCAAATGACTCGTCATCACTTTAGTGACGTATAAGCAATGATACATGAAGTTCATACGAATTTTTCATATGATATTTGACTTAACTTTATTTCATATGAAATTTGACTTGACTTTTGAAATTTGACATAATTTTGTTTCATATGAATTTTTCATATGAAATTTGACTTGACTTTTGATATTTGACATAATTTTATTTCATATGAATAATTTTTCATATGATATTTGACTTAACTTTATTTCATATGAAATTTGACTTGACTTTTAAAATTTGACTTAACTTTTTTTCATATGAAATTTTCATATGATATTTGACTTAACTTTATTTCATATGAAATTTGACTTGACTTTTGAAATTTGACATAATTTTATTTCATATGAAATTTTCATATGATATTTGACTTAACTTTATTTCATATGAATTTTGACTTAGAAATTGACATAATTTTATTTCATATGAATTTTCATAGAAAAAAAAAAATTTGACTTGACTTTTGAAATTTGACATAATTTTATTTCATATGAATTTTTCATATGATATTTGACTTAACTTATTTCATAGAAAAAATTTGACTTGACTTTTGATATTTGACATAATTTTTATTTCATATGAAATTTTCATATGATATTTGACTTAACTTTATTTCATATGAAATTTGACTTGACTTTTGAAATTTGACATAATTTTTTTTCATATGAAATTTTCATATGAATTTGACTTAACTTTATTTCATAGAAATTATACTTTGAAATTTACATAATTTTATTTCATATGAATTTTCAATGATATTTGACTAACTTTTTTTCATATGAAATTTGACTTGACTTTTGAAATTTGACATAATTTTATTTCATATGAAATTTTCATATGATATTTGACTTAACTTTATTTCATATGAAATTTGACTTGACTTTTGAAATTTGACATAATTTTATTTCATATGAAATTTTCATATGATATTTGACTTAACTTTATTTCATATGAAATTTGACTTACTTTTGAAATTTGACATAATTTTATTTCATATGAATTTTCCATAGATATTTGACTTAACTTTATTTCATATGAAATTTGACTTGACTTTTGAAATTTGACATAATTTTATTTCATATGAAATTTTCATATGATATTTGACTTAACTTTATTTCATATGAAATTTGACTTGACTTTTTGAAATTTGACATAATTTTATTTCATAGAATTTTCATATGATATTTGACTTAACTTTATTTCATATGAAATTTGACTACTTTTGACATAATTTTTTTTCATATGAAATTTTCATATGATATTTGACTTAACATTTTTTCATATGAAATTTGACTTCATATGAAATTTTTCTTAACTTCTATATTTTTATGAAATTTTTAACTTTTATTTCATATAAAACTAAAAGAAGTCAAATAACTTGTAATTTGATTAGAATATCTGTATAATGTCATATAAAATCAAGTAAATTAAAATGTTATATGAAAAAAATGACCAGTTTGCGGACCGCGTGTCAAAAAACCTATATAGGTGGAGTGATGTCGCGCAAGGCAAGTCATATGAAAAATTTCAAAATTTGAATTTTCATTGACTGTGGAGTGTTGTCTTGCCGGCAATGTTATTATAATATATGAAGGCAAAAATAATGAAGTTAAATAAAGTGTATTTTACATGAAATACATGAAAATGAATAATTGAGTGGAAGTCAATGGAAAACTTGACCAGTTTGCGGACCGCGTGTCAAAAAACCTATATAGGTGGAGTGATGTCGCGCAAGGCAAGTCATATGAAAAAAATCAAAATTTGAATTTTCATTGACTGTGGAGTGTTGTCTTGCCGGCAATGTTATTATAATATATGAAGGCAAAAATAATGAAGTTAATTAAAGTGTATTTTATAAAAAATATACGAAAATAAGCAAATAAGTGGGAACTGTAGTAATTATGGATCAGTTTGCGGATCGTGTGACAAAAAACCTATACATGGTGAGCAGTGTGTGCTGACCTTTATATGTGCGTGTATACATTCACATATAAATAGTAGTATCGTTTTACCGTCGTATTATATTTATATAATACGCTTGGCTGCGAAAAATTGGACAGATGGTATAATGGAATTGGCCAAGGTATATTTGAAAAGAATATATTTCACTAATGGTTCCATAATCGTCGTAAGATATTCATTAACATTATAACAAACCGGTATATGAGATATAATATACCAATTATATAGTAAGGGCTCTGGGGACTTACTAATAATATTGTTGTTTATGAATCAAGTGCTCTTCTCTTATATTATTAAGAAGAAGTTTGCAGAACAGAATAGAATATTTTGTTCGAAAACCAAACACCCAGAAGGTCTTTTATTTCATAAAATATTAGATCGAATAATAAATAATAAATAATAAATAATAAATAAAATAAATGAGAGTTGGGCTCATACTGTATTAAATAGAGGAACAGGAACAATATTATTATATAATAAAAAAATGACGAATAATATCATATCACAAAAGTGGCGTTTTGTGACATGTCGTCGACATAAATTTATCCTATGGATGCGCAAATTATACATAGTGGCTAAATATCAATTTGTCCATCAAACTAAATGTTTTAATTTCATGAAATTAAAATAAAAATACACGTGTGATTGAATAATATTCAGTAAGTGTATATAAAAAGATATTTTTGAACGAATTTTATAGATATTTCTCAATAAATGTCAATTATAATTAATATCGAAAATGTGTGCTATATAATTATGGCCGTTTTCGTTATGTATATGTGAAAATACTTTCATATCTATTCGTATTTATTCAAAAATATATTGAGTTGTCATGTATTTACATATATAAGAAATTTATTAAATAATTGTGTATATATTATAAAATATAACACATTAAACACACATTATTCTGGTTGATCCTGCCAGTAGTTATATGCTTGTCTCAAAGATTAAGCCATGCATGTCTAAGTACACACGAATTAAAAGTGAAACCGCAAAAGGCTCATTATATCAGTTATGGTTCCTTAGATCGTTAACAGTTACTTGGATAACTGTGGTAATTCTAGAGCTAATACATGCAACTAAAACACGGACCTTTTGGAACGTGTGCTTTTATTAGGCTAAAACCAAGCGATCGCAAGATCGTTACACTGGTTGAACTCTAGATAACATGCAGATCGTATGGTCTTGTACCGACGACAGATCTTTCAAATGTCTGCCCTATCAACTTTTGATGGTAGTATCTAGGACTACCATGGTTGCAACGGGTAACGGGGAATCAGGGTTCGATTCCGGAGAGGGAGCCTGAGAAACGGCTACCACATCTAAGGAAGGCAGCAGGCGCGTAAATTACCCACTCCCAGCTCGGGGAGGTAGTGACGAAAAATAACAATACAGGACTCATATCCGAGGCCCTGTAATTGGAATGAGTACACTTTAAATCCTTTAACAAGGACCAATTGGAGGGCAAGTCTGGTGCCAGCAGCCGCGGTAATTCCAGCTCCAATAGCGTATATTAAAGTTGTTGCGGTTAAAACGTTCGTAGTTGAACTTGTGCTTCATACGGGTAGTACAACTTACAATTGTAGTTAGTACTATACCTTTATGTATGTAAGCGTATTACCGGTGGAGTTCTTATGTGTAATTAAATACTTGTATTTTTTTATATGTTCCTCCTATTTAAAAACCTGCATTAGTGCTCTTCATCGAGTGTTATTGTGGGCCGGTACAATTACTTTGAACAAATTAGAGTGCTTAAAGCAGGCTTCAAATGCCTAAATATTCTGTGCATGGGATAATGAAATAAGACCTCTGTTCTGCTTTCATTGGTTTTCAGATCAAGAGGTAATGATTAATAGAAGCAGTTTGGGGGCATTAGTATTACGACGCGAGAGGTGAAATTCTTGGACCGTCGTAAGACTAACTTAAGCGAAAGCATTTGCCAAAGATGTTTTCATTAATCAAGAACGAAAGTTAGAGGTTCGAAGGCGATCAGATACCGCCCTAGTTCTAACCATAAACGATGCCAGCTAGCAATTGGGTGTAGCTACTTTTATGGCTCTCTCAGTCGCTTCCCGGGAAACCAAAGCTTTTGGGCTCCGGGGGAAGTATGGTTGCAAAGCTGAAACTTAAAGGAATTGACGGAAGGGCACCACCAGGAGTGGAGCCTGCGGCTTAATTTGACTCAACACGGGAAAACTTACCAGGTCCGAACATAAGTGTGTAAGACAGATTGATAGCTCTTTCTCGAATCTATGGGTGGTGGTGCATGGCCGTTCTTAGTTCGTGGAGTGATTTGTCTGGTTAATTCCGATAACGAACGAGACTCAAATATATTAAATAGATATCTTCAGGATTATGGTGTTGAAGCTTATATAGCCTTTATTCATGGTGGCAGTAAAATGTCTATTGTGTTTGAATGTGTTTATGTAAGTGGAGCCGTACCTGTTGGTTTGTCCCATTATAAGGACACTAGCTTCTTAAATGGACAAATTGCGTCTAGCAATAATGAGATTGAGCAATAACAGGTCTGTGATGCCCTTAGATGTCCTGGGCTGCACGCGCGCTACAATGAAAGTATCAACGTGTATTTCCTAGACCGAGAGGTCCGGGTAAACCGCTGAACCACTTTCATGCTTGGGATTGTGAACTGAAACTGTTCACATGAACTTGGAATTCCCAGTAAGTGTGAGTCATTAACTCGCATTGATTACGTCCCTGCCCTTTGTACACACCGCCCGTCGCTACTACCGATTGAATTATTTAGTGAGGTCTCCGGACGTGATCACTGTGACGCCTTGCGTGTTGCGGTTGTTTCGCAAAAGTTGACCGAACTTGATTATTTAGAGGAAGTAAAAGTCGTAACAAGGTTTCCGTAGGTGAACCTGCGGAAGGATCATTATTGTATAATGTTTTCTATCCGTTAATAAAACAATATTCAAAATCAAACTTGAATATAAATAAAATTAAAATTTGGCTAAATACCCTGAAAATAAAAATGTAAATACGCAAATAATAAAAATATACTTGTGCAATTTGATTCAAAAAGTGTGTAATATATCAAGCGCATTTGTATATATTTGTTGTATGTACTTTTGTTATTTTCAAACCCTTTGCGTGTATATGGACCATAATATACATGCGTTGCACGATGTATTGTTCATTTAATTTAAATTTAATTTAAATTTCATATGTGCATACACTCAGATAATCGCAACAACCTAAAATTATAATGTTGTACCTGCTTCCAGGTTAACGCTTTACATATAATGATAATTCATATAATATTTGTGGCTATCGTATTAAATTATTGTATATATACCATGATATTATCGTTTATGTAAAACTAAGACATTTCGCAACATTTTTTAGGTATAAAAAATTATTTATTGAAGGAATTGATATATGCCAGTAAAATGGTGTATTTTTAATTTCTTTCAATAAAACCATTTGTGACGTAATGAAATAAACAAACAAAAATATTAATCACTCTAAGCGGTGGATCACTCGGCTCATGGGTCGATGAAGAACGCAGCAAACTGTGCGTCATCGTGTGAACTGCAGGACACATGAACATCGACATTTTGAACGCATATCGCAGTCCATGCTGTTATGTACTTTAATTAACGTTAGAGTGCTGCTTGGACTACATATGGTTGAGGGTTGTAAGACTATGCTAAATAAGTTGTTTAAAATTTATGTGAATTTTAAGCATATGGTATATTACTGGATAATATGTATACATATGTATACAATATATTCATAATATGAATTTTATATGAAAATACATCTCAATATGAAAATTGTATGAGAAAAATGAAGAATTATAAATTCTTTTTTCAATTCAATTAATACTGAGGAATGTCTAGCATAAAAAATTTGATTATTTTTCATCTAGAATTGCCTCTTATTACTGATGCGATAAAGAAAACTTTGTGAATATTATGGAACTTCATTAGTATTTATCATATTGTTGGAATATTTCATATTTCAATATAACATTGTTTTATACAACCTCAACTCATATGGGACTACCCCCTGAATTTAAGCATATTAATTAGGGGAGGAAAAGAAACTAACAAGGATTTTCTTAGTAGCGGCGAGCGAAAAGAAATCAGTTCAGCACTAAGTCACTTTGTCTATATGGCAAATGTGAGATGCAGTGTATGGAACATCAATATTCTAGTATGAGAAATTAACGATTTAAGTCCTTCTTAAATGAGGCCATTTACCCATAGAGGGTGCTAGGCCCGTATAACGTTGATGATTACTAGATGGTGTTTCCAAAGAGTCGTGTTGCTTGATAGTGCAGCACTAAGTGGGTGGTAAACTCCATCTAAAACTAAATATAACCATGAGACCGATAGTAAACAAGTACCGTGAGGGAAAGTTGAAAAGAACTCTGAATAGAGAGTTAAATAGTACGTGAAACTGCTTAGAGGTTAAGCCCGATGAACCTGAATATCCGTTATGGAAAATTCATCATTAGAATTGTAATATTTAAACAATATTATAAGGATAGTGTGCATTTTTTCCATATAAGGACATTGTAATCTATTAGTATAACCCCATATTTATCAAAAAATTATGGCTTATAGTTTATTTAAATTAGAATGCTTGCGTTTTAACACAAAATAAATGTCGTAAATTTGATAAAGTACTGATAGACTTATATGACTACAGTGCGTTAATTTTTCGGAATTATATAATGGCATAATTATCATTGATTTTTGTGTTTATTATATGCACTTGTACGATTAACAATGCGAAAGATTCAGGATACCTTCGGGACCCGTCTTGAAACACGGACCAAGGAGTCTAACATATGTGCAAGTTATTGGGATATAAACCTAATAGCGTAATTAACTTGACTAATAATGGGATTAGTTTTTTAACTATTTATAGTTAATTAACACAATCCCAGGGCGTTCTTTATAGTTATGTATAATAGTATTTATATTATTTATGCCTCTAACTGGAACGTACCTTGAGCATTTATGCTGTGACCCGAAAGATGGTGAACTATACTTGATCAGGTTGAAGTCAGGGGAAACCCTGATGGAAGACCGAAACAGTTCTGACGTGCAAATCGATTGTCAGAATTGAGTATAGGGGCGAAAGACCAATCGAACCATCTAGTAGCTGGTTCCTTCCGAAGTTTCCCTCAGGATAGCTGGTGCATTTAACTGTGATATAAAATAATCTTATCTGGTAAAGCGAATGATTAGAGGCCTTAGGGTCGAAACGATCTTAACCTATTCTCAAACTTTAAATGGGTAAGAACCTTAACTTTCTTGATATGAAGTTTAAGGTTATGATATAATGTGCCCAGTGGGCCACTTTTGGTAAGCAGAACTGGCGCTGTGGGATGAACCAAACGTAATGTTACGGTGCCCAAATTAACAACTCATACAGAAACCATGAAAGGCGTTGGTTGCTTAAAACAGCAGGACGGTGATCATGGAAGTCGAAATCCGCTAAGGAGTGTGTAACAACTCACCTGCCGAAGCAACTAGCCCTTAAAATGGATGGCGCTTAAGTTGTATACCTATACATTACCGCTAAAGTAGATGATTTATGTTACTTGTAATATAAATTTTGAAACTTTAGTGAGTAGGAAGGTACAATGGTGTGCATAGAAGTGTTTGGCGTAAGCCTGCATGGAGCCGCCATTGGTACAGATCTTGGTGGTAGTAGCAAATAATCGAATGAGACCTTGGAGGACTGAAGTGGAGAAGGGTTTCGTGTGAACAGTGGTTGATCACGAGTTAGTCGGTCCTAAGTTCAAGGCGAAAGCCGAAAATTTTCAAGTAAAAAATATCAAATTGATTTTTTTATACACTTGATAATTTTGAACGAAAGGGAATACGGTTCCAATTCCGTAACCTGTTGAGTATCCGTTTGTTATTAAATATGGGCCTCGTGCTCATCCTGGCAACAGGAACGACCATAAAGAAGCCGTCGAGAGATATCGGAAGAGTTTTCTTTTCTGTTTTATAGTCGTACTACCATGGAAGTCTTTCGCAGAGAGATATGGTAGATGGGCTAGAAGAGCATGACATATACTGTTGTGTCGATATTTTCTCCTCGGACCTTGAAAATTTATGGTGGGGACACGCAAACTTCTCAACAGGCCGTACCAATATCCGCAGCTGGTCTCCAAGGTGAAGAGTCTCTAGTCGATAGAATAATGTAGGTAAGGGAAGTCGGCAAATTAGATCCGTAACTTCGGGAAAAGGATTGGCTCTGAAGATTGAGATAGTCGGGCTTGATTGGGAAACAATAACATGGTTTATGTGCTCGTTCTGGGTAAACAGAGTTTCTATCATTTATGGTAGTTTCTTGTTCCCCGGATAGTTTAGTTACGTAGCCAATTGTGGAACTTTCTTGCTAAAATTTTTAAGAATACTAGCTGGGTAACCAGTTAGTTCTTTTAAATTATAACGATTATCAATTAACAATCAATTCAGAACTGGCACGGACTTGGGGAATCCGACTGTCTAATTAAAACAAAGCATTGTGATGGCCCTAGCGGGTGTTGACACAATGTGATTTCTGCCCAGTGCTCTGAATGTCAAAGTGAAGAAATTCAAGTAAGCGCGGGTCAACGGCGGGAGTAACTATGACTCTCTTAAGGTAGCCAAATGCCTCGTCATCTAATTAGTGACGCGCATGAATGGATTAACGAGATTCCTACTGTCCCTATCTACTATCTAGCGAAACCACAGCCAAGGGAACGGGCTTGGAATAATTAGCGGGGAAAGAAGACCCTTTTGAGCTTGACTCTAATCTGGCAGTGTAAGGAGACATAAGAGGTGTAGAATAAGTGGGAGATATTAGATTTCGGTTTGATATCGACAATGAAATACCACTACTCTTATTGTTTCCTTACTTACTTGATTAAATGGAACGTGTATCATTTCCTAGCCATTATACGGATATATTTATTATATCTTATGGTATTGGGTTTTGATGCAAGCTTCTTGATCAAAGTATCACGAGTTTGTTATATAATCGCAAACAAATTCATTAATGAGAGAGTGCATTTATGTAATTTTGATTTATTAATTTGGTATAACTCCAATTACTCAGGTATGATCCAATTCAAGGACATTGCCAGGTAGGGAGTTTGACTGGGGCGGTACATCTCTCAAATAATAACGGAGGTGTCCCAAGGCCAGCTCAGTGCGGACAGAAACCACACATAGAGCAAAAGGGCAAATGCTGACTTGATCTCGGTGTTCAGTACACACAGGGACAGCAAAAGCTCGGCCTATCGATCCTTTTGGTTTAAAGAGTTTTTAACAAGAGGTGTCAGAAAAGTTACCATAGGGATAACTGGCTTGTGGCGGCCAAGCGTTCATAGCGACGTCGCTTTTTGATCCTTCGATGTCGGCTCTTCCTATCATTGTGAAGCAAAATTCACCAAGCGTTGGATTGTTCACCCATGCAAGGGAACGTGAGCTGGGTTTAGACCGTCGTGAGACAGGTTAGTTTTACCCTACTAATGACAAAACGTTGTTGCGACAGCATTCCTGCGTAGTACGAGAGGAACCGCAGGTACGGACCAATGGCACAATACTTGTTCGAGCGAACAGTGGTATGACGCTACGTCCGTTGGATTATGCCTGAACGCCTCTAAGGTCGTATCCGTGCTGGACTGCAATGATAAATAAGGGGCAATTTGCATTGTATGGCTTCTAAACCATTTAAAGCTTATAATTTACTTTATAAACGACAATGGATGTGATGCCAATGTTATTTGTAACATAGTAAATTGGGAGGATCTCCGATCACCTGATGCCGCGCTAGTTACATATAAAAACATTATTTAATACAATGACAAAGCCTAGAATCAATTGTAAACGACTTTTGTAACAGGCAAGGTGTTGTAAGTGGTTGAGCAGCTGCCATACTGCGATCCACTGAAGCTTATCCTTTGCTTGATGATTCGACATACAAAATAAAAGCTATTTATTATATAGCATAGCATTATATTATATTTATATTGTAAGATATAAATAAAAAGCCCCAAGTGGTGGGGTTTACATAGAAATTGGAGGAATAATATGCTTTATAAGCATGTTTCATATATTTTTATTTAAACATAATATATAAATAAAAGCCAATATATGATGCAATAGTCTTATTCATTTTATGCCTTTTCACTGGTAGCCAAATGACTCGTCATCATTTTAGTGACGTATAAGCAATGATACATGAGATTCCTACTGTCCATTTTGAAACATAAAACATAAAGTGAAATTTGAACAAGTCTTTACTTATGTTCAACGGCGGGACTTAATAAGTCTCTTAAAAGGTAGCCAAATGACTCGTCATCACTTTAGTGACGTATAGGCAATGATACATGAGATTCCTACTGTCCATTTTGAAACATATAAGATAAAATGAAATTTGAACAAGTCTTTGCGTATGTGCAACGGACTTGATAAGTCTCCTTAAAGGTAGCCAAATGACTCGTCATCACTTTAGTGACGTATAAGCAATGATACATGAGATTCCTACTGTCCATTTTGAAACATAAAACATAAAGTGAAATTTGAACAAGTCTTTACTTATGTTCAACGGCGGGACTTAATAAGTCTCTTAAAAGGTAGCCAAATGACTCGTCATCACTTTAGTGACGTTAAAAAATTAAATAAATATAACAATTAGCAACGGACTGATAAGTCTCTAAAGGTAGCCAAATGACTCGTCATCACTTTAGTGACGTTTAAGCAATGATACATGAAATTCCTACTGTCCATTTTGAAACATAAAACATAAAGTGAAATTTGAACAAGTCTTTACTTATGTTCAACGGCGGGACTTAATAAGTCTCTTAAAAGGTAGCCAAATGACTCGTCATCACTTTAGTGACGTATAGGCAATGATACATGAGATTCCTACTGTCCATTTTGGAACATATAAAATAAAATGAAATTTGAACAAGTCTTTGCGTATGTGCAACGGACTTGATAAGTCTCCTTAAAAGGTAGCCAAATGACTCGTCATCACTTTAGTGACGTATAAGCAATGATACATGAGATTCCTACTGTCCATTTTGAAACATAAAACATAAAGTGAAATTTGAACAAGTCTTTACTTATGTTCAACGGCGGGACTTAATAAGTCTCTTAAAAGGTAGCCAAATGACTCGTCATCACTTTAGTGACGTTTAAGAAACATGAAATTACCCATTTAATAAAAAATAAACTATTTCAACGTTCAAGCCTTAAACAAGATGACTCACTTAGGAAATGTGACAATGAAAGTTCATACGAATTTTTCATATGATATTTGACTTAACTTTATTTCATATGAAATTTGACTTGACTTTTGAAATTTGACATAATTTTGTTTCATATGAATTTTTCATATGAAATTTGACTTGACTTTTGATATTTGACATAATTTTATTTCATATGAATTTTTCATATGATATTTGACTTAACTTTATTTCATATGAAATTTGACTTGACTTTTAAAATTTGACTTAACTTTTTTTCATATGAAATTTTCATATGATATTTGACTTAACTTTATTTCATATGAAATTTGACTTGACTTTTGAAATTTGACATAATTTTATTTCATATGAAATTTTCATATGATATTTGACTTAACTTTATTTCATATGAATTTTGACTTGACTTTTGAAATTTGACATAATTTTGTTTCATATGAATTTTTCATATGAAATTTGACTTGACTTTTGATATTTGACATAATTTTATTTCATATGAAATTTTCATATGATATTTGACTTAACTTTATTTCATATGAAATTTGACTTGACTTTTGAAATTTGACAAATTTACATAATTTTATTTCATATGAAATTTTCATATGATATTTGACTTAACTTTATTTCATATGAATTTTGACTTGACTTTTGAAATTTGACATAATTTTGTTTCATATGAATTTTTCATATGAAATTTGACTTGACTTTTGAAATTTGACATAATTTTATTCATAAATAACTTGAAATTTGACATAATTTTATTTCATATGAATTTTTCATATGATATTTGACTTAACTACTTTTTTCATATGAATTTTGACTTGACTTTTGAAATTTGACATAATTTTATTTCATATGAAATTTTCATATGATATTTGACTTAACTTTATTTCATATGAAATTTGACTTGACTTTTGAAATTTGACATAATTTTATTTCATATGAGTTTTTCATATGATATTTGACTTGACTTTTGATATTTGACATAATTTTTTTTCATATGAAATTTTCATATGATATTTGACTTAACATTTTTTCATATGAAATTTGACTTCATATGAAATTTTTTCTTAACTTCTATATTTTTATGAAATTTTTAACTTTTATTTCATATAAAACTAAAAGAAGTCAAATAACTTGTAATTTGATTAGAATATCTGTATAATGTCATATAAAATCAAGTAAATTAAAATGTTATATGAAAAAAATGACCAGTTTGCGGACCGCGTGTCAAAAAACCTATATAGGTGGAGTGATGTCGCGCACGGCAAGTCATATGAAAAATTTCATATGACTTGACTTTTGAAATTTGACATAATTTTATTTCATATGAGTTTTTCATATGATATTTGACTTGACTTTTGAAATTTGACATAATTTTATTTCATATGAATTTTTCATATGATATTTGACTTAACTTTTTTTCATATGAATTTTGACTTGACTTATGAAATTTGACATAATTTTATTTCATATGAAATTTTCATATGATATTTGACTTAACTTTATTTCATATGTAATTTGACTTGACTTTTTGAAATTTGACATAATTTTATTTCATATGAATTTTTCATATGATATTTGACTTAACTTTATTTCATATGAAATTTGACTTGACTTTTGATATTTGACATAATTTTTTTTCATATGAAATTTTCATATGATATTTGACTTAACTTTATTTCATATGAAATTTGACTTGACTTTTGAAATTTGACATAATTTTATTTCATATGAATTTTTCATATGATATTTGACTTAACTTTTTTTCATATGAAATTTAACTTGACTTTTGAAATTTGACATAATTTTATTTCATATGAAATTTTCATATGATATTTGACTTAACTTTATTTCATATGAAATTTGACTTGACTTTTTGAAATTTGACATAATTTTATTTCATATGAATTTTTCATATGATATTTGACTTAACTTTATTTCATATGAAATTTGACTTGACTTTTGAAATTTGACATAATTTTATTTCATATGAAATTTTCATATGATATTTGACTTAACTTTATTTCATATGAAATTTGACTTGACTTTTGAAATTTGACATAATTTTATTTCATATGAATTTTTCATATGATATTTGACTTAACTTTTTTTCATATGAAATTTAACTTGACTTTTGAAATTTGACATAATTTTATTTCATATGAAATTTTCATATGATATTTGACTTAACTTTATTTCATATGAAATTTGACTTGACTTTTTGAAATTTGACATAATTTTATTTCATATGAATTTTTCATATGATATTTGACTTAACTTTATTTCATATGAAATTTGACTTGACTTTTGATATTTGACATAATTTTTTTTCATATGAAATTTTCATATGATATTTGACTTAACATTTTTTCATATGAAATTTGACTTCATATGAAATTTTTTCTTAACTTCTATATTTTTATGAAATTTTTAACTTTTATTTCATATAAAACTAAAAGAAGTCAAATAACTTGTAATTTGATTAGAATATCTGTATAATGTCATATAAAATCAAGTAAATTAAAATGTTATATGAAAAAAATGACCAGTTTGCGGACCGCGTGTCAAAAAACCTATATAGGTGGAGTGATGTCGCGCAAGGCAAGTCATATGAAAAATTTCAAAATTTGAATTTTCATTGACTGTGGAGTGTTGTCTTGCCGGCAATGTTATTATAATATATGAAGGCAAAAATAATGAAGTTAAATAAAGTGTATTTTACATGAAATACATGAAAATGAATAATTGAGTGGAAGTCAATGGAAAACTTGACCAGTTTGCGGACCGCGTGTCAAAAAACCTATATAGGTGGAGTGATGTCGCGCAAGGCAAGTCATATGAAAAAAATCAAAATTTGAATTTTCATTGACTGTGGAGTGTTGTCTTGCCGGCAATGTTATTATAATATATGAAGGCAAAAATAATGAAGTTAATTAAAGTGTATTTTATAAAAAATATACGAAAATAAGCAAATAAGTGGGAACTGTAGTAATTATGGATCAGTTTGCGGATCGTGTGACAAAAAACCTATACATGGTGAGCAGTGTGTGCTGACCTTTATATGTGCGTGTATACATTCACATATAAATAGTAGTATCGTTTTACCGTCGTATTATATTTATATAATACGCTTGGCTGCGAAAAATTGGACAGATGGTATAATGGAATTGGCCAAGGTATATTTGAAAAGAATATATTTCACTAATGGTTCCATAATCGTCGTAAGATATTCATTAACATTATAACAAACCGGTATATGAGATATAATATACCAATTATATAGTAAGGGCTCTGGGGACTTACTAATAATATTGTTGTTTATGAATCAAGTGCTCT